>JARHVA010001027.1:2527500-2617500 GCA_037957365.1 Torreya grandis
TCATAGATTTGGGGGATAATTCCATGAACATTACAGGTAATGTAATTGTGTTAATTAATAACATGATCACATTATTTAATTAACATGATCACATTATTTGAATTATGGCTTGGTGATTATCGAACCATAAATTGATCATGTTGTTATATAATATGATTGTGTTATATTGAAAAATAATGTGATCACATTATTATCATTTTCAATAACATGATCAAACTAATAAAATGATTACATTACCTGTGTGTCAAAAAAAATAAAAAGTGAAACTTGAATGAAAAATTCTTATTTTACATTCGAGTTTCCTTCCTCTCCTCCAGCTTCTATGATCACATTTTGTGTGGAATACACTAGAGAGTGCTAGGAAGCTGCCAAATTCATCCCATAAATATATTTATCAAAGATGTCACTATGTAAAAGAGGTAAGTGATATAAATATTCCCTAATTAACACTAATTTTTTATTATTTTAATTGTTTAGCCCTAGTTTTTTATTATAATTTGTTTTTTTTAAAACTTATCTTGTTAACCCTCTTAACCTTCCATAGAACCCTCTTGTTGCTCCTCCTCCTAACCCTCTACCTAATCCTCCACAAAACCCCCTTTTTCCTCCTAGCCCTCCACCTAACCCTCCTATAGTTCCCCAAAACCCCCTAGTAATTAAGAGATTATAGTTGACAAAATTATGGGAAATAAAATTGAAATTGAATATTTAATATTTAATTGGTAGAAAGAGGGATCCCACTTTGACCGACCCCCACCACACCTAGCTAGTTGATTCCCTAGAGACCTTATTAGGTCAAATTGACTCTATAATGAGTCAGATTGATATATGGACCTCATATACAGATAATCATAGGGCATATTATGCTGACAAATTGTTATCCCTTTAGGTAAAAAATAAATAAATTTGAAAAGCCTCCATTTACTCCCTATTCATTGACCTAGCCACCAAAGCCCCATTTCCTATAACCACTAAATTTTTTTCTATCCATTGCTATGTACATAATTTAATCAAAACTAATTTTGGGGAATGATGGTGGATGGTCTTTGACTATCCACCATGTAACAATAATGAGGTCCCATTATATTTTTTTGAGGAAACTCTACTATGAGTTTTTCCTCAACAAGATTTCTAATTATTTTGATTTTAGTGAGTTTCAGGGCCAAGGAAAAGGCTCTATGTAGGATCGACTAGGTGTACATCATGTGCCTAATCAGACTACATAGATATATATCCAAAAGCCTCTTACACTTAAGATCCCCTTTGTATTTTACTAGGAAATAAAGATCAACACTCTCCATGCTCTTAGTTCACTCACTAATACACTCATTCAGAATACAAGTAGGCTTTCACAAAGTTCTATAGATATGCCACCTACCCAACCCTAATCCCATCCTTGAATTTTATGAGGATTTATGTGCATAATACCTTATGATTATGATGGTGTTAGTGGTTGAGATGGATTAGATAATTTTCTTATAAGTGATGAGTTTTTGGCATGCACATTTGGTGTGCAGACATTAACCACCACATATATGCAAGTATATTTTATATAAATGTCATGTTAAATTTAATTTATATTTGGTAATTTAATTTAGATAACAATTAATTACATAATATTTAAATATAATATATACATAATTTTTTATGTCATAGGAGGTGATGGTTCATTCATCATCCTAATCAACATTTATAGCATTTGATTTTTCATAACCATTGTTTACATATTTAGATCCACCTAATAGGCCATCTAGTACTACATATATCTCTATTAGGACAAAACCATTTACCTATATAGAGGTAAAATTTAGAGTTAATATTATGCTCTATGTACATTTATTATATGTATATTTGCCTTGTAAGTTTAAGTTAAATTTATCTTTCTATATTTTCATACTTTGTTTTCATGTTCTCTCTCTTTATCTTTGCTCTAGTCTTTACAATAGTTTCAAGCTATGAGAATGAGATCAATGATATTTATATAATTGATTTTGGTAAATCCAACAAAGATTCTATGAATAATCTCATTTAATATTAGATAAGGGCAGTTCACATGCCATGAGGATACTTATAAAATAAAGAACACTTATCTAGGGGTCCTTCTAAGTAACACTACCTTTAAAATGAATTTCCTAAGATCAATATAGTCATATTCTCATTTTGACTTATGTCACCATTACCATTATACATAAATCCACATGTTACCCTCAAAAATGAGTGATAATAACAATGGAATTTAAGGTAAAAGAGAAGAAATGTGTATCATTAACAATAAACATAACACAAAAAACATATATGTTTTGATCGTTGTATATAATTTACTTCTCTTCTCAATAATTAATGCAAAAATAACACAATAAAAACCATAAAACTCATGGACTTATGTTTTACCATGCTTCCTTGGGAGTAACATCCTACAATGCTCTTGTAAGGTCACTAATTAAGGATGTAGACATTGTATTCATATCTTCTATCCATCACCCATATGGTACATTTTGTCTTTAGTTTACTCAAGGTCAATACACTATTTTATGATAAATATACTACATGCTTCCAAGGATAGGACATTATTTATGAAAAAAACATGAAGCACATTTTGCCAAAAAATATTTGAAGCTTACTTATGAATATACACCTATTTTCCTAGTGGAGGTTAGCTTGGAAGTGATAATATCCTATTAAATGGGAGTCTCATTCATATACAACTTTCCCAAATACTTTATTGATAATGTAAACTAAAATTCCTATGACCATATTCCATCTAAAACCATAAGGACACAAACTTGACATGACTGCACATGTAACATTTACTTCCTCATCTTTAATATGGGTAAACAGAAACAATCCCTTTTATCTCTTTCCCATCTATATTTGTGCATCCAAATTTTTTATAAGATATATATATATATATATATATATATATATATATATATATATATATATATATATATATATATATATATATATATATATATATATATATAATGGTAGGTGTGTTAAATAAATTGCCCACACCAATCCACTTGCAATGTTGCCTATATATAATAAAAATCCATGGATTTAGTTGATGGATTGTTCTTTGTGATGATGAACTTTTCCAAAAGTGCTTTGATATATTTTTATCTATCATACATATATTATGATAAAATTTATAAAACTATATGCCTAAATAATAATGTAGGAGGCCTAAATTACTCATTTCAAAATTAGAACATAAATTAGTTTTTGATTATTGAAGTGTAGTAGCCATGCTACTTGTGATGGTAATATCATCAACATAGACAATGAGTATCATTATCATATCATTGTCACTTTTAACATGTAAATTTAGATCATAAAGAATTCTTATGATTCCATAATATTGGAGGTGTTATTCTATTTTTTTGTATTAGGTTTATGGAGCATGCCTGAGTTCCTATAATGACTTGACAAACCTGCAACCCAATCGTCTCTCTCTAGGACCATGTATCCTTTTGGTTGTACTATGTAAACTTCCTCACTTAAATACTAATTCAAGGACACGTTCTTAAAATATATTTGATAAACATTCCAATTATACTAAAAGAGATGAATTTGAGGTAATAGATGAGTTTAGGGGGAGAGACACCAATTGTGTTGGTACTAAAATATGTGCTAGTCTCAATAGTTACACCTTGTGGTTTCTTCCAATTCAACATACAAACTATTTGCCAATTTTGTTCTCTTGAGACAAAACAAAACAATATATATATTTAGATGAATAAAACGTGATATATTGGATAAGGACCTCCCTCCTTCAACCTATTGGTATAATGTTATTTACACACACCTTCGTCAATAGGTGGATTCACCATGGCTCGTGTTCCTTTCTATTAGTTGGGTGCTTTCCCATAAATCACTTATCATCCAAATATTATAAACGAATGTGATATAAATCCATGTATTACATATAGAGATACATATGATTGATATCACACATATAATGGATAGATGATGGACATATATGTCCAGCTCAACCTTTCCCTAGTAAATATATAATGGTATTTTACTCTATCCAAAGAAGCTTTACAAGTAAGGATAGGGTTCTTGATATGTTTCTTATTCATTTTCTCTCCCTAACTTTTCCTTGTCAAATTGATACATTTTTTGTTTTACATTATATTTTCATGATATACAAATTGTATGGTAGTTATGTACTTCCATGATTTTTAGTTTATAGTGTCTTTTCATGGTATGCACATTGTATGGTAGTTATACTTCTATGATTCTTGGTTTACATTATATTTTCATGATATGCATGTTTTCTATATATAAGATTTGATACTTTATATAAAAGTAAGTGAGACCTTGTTTACATGAACATTTGACGATTGGAGTAGACATTCTTCCCTCTCTATGCATTGGATAGACATAGGCATTACTACTACAACATCATCTACATAGGCACTGAAAGAGGTATATATTAGTTATTTTAATTTTGAATTGTAAAAATAGACTTGTTTTAATAATCTTAGTACATGTACTTGGGGAAAATATAACTTATGTAAATGTATTATGTATGCAGATTTGTCCTATAACATCTGATAATCCCAATTAGATGATGAGTAGGGAAACTTCTCATGTTCCTTCCATATTTAAGACACCTATTTGGATAGTTGAGCATACCATTGAATTGTTTAAGCATGAAAAATAGATTGAGTAGGATCACAAGCTTGTAGTAAGTGCATGTTTAAATGAATTTTTATTGTAGTTTAAAATTAATTTCTTATAAATTATTTGAATGTATTTTATGTTAATTTTAATATAATTCTTGTATTTAAACAAGCTCAATTGCAAGATATCTATGATCATAGGACCCAAAATTAGACCTTGGAGTAATACAAGGAATTAGAGGGGTCTCCATCTACTAGCAGGGCATCCTAGGGAGAGTCTTCTTCAAGAAAGGCAAAGTGAGGGAGGTTATTTGAATAAGATGTCTTACACAATAGATGTACTTTTTTGTATGCCTATATGAAAATTTATGCATTTTTGGTATTATATATGTACATATGAATTTTAGCCAACATTAGATACTATGTTTGTATATGTAATTTTTTGTATGCCTATCATATAAATATATGTATTATTGACATTGGACACATGCTTATATTGTATGCCTATCATGACAATCTATCTAATTTATATTTATTTTTTATTTCATTATGTGTTATTGTAAAATTTTGTTTTGATATTTCAAAATATTATCTATCAGGTCTCATATTTAATGTTGTACAGAAATGGGGATAAAAAAAATATTCTTTTCAATGCTATAAATGTTAGATCTCCCATATTTTTTTAAATTAAAGTTTTTATTTCATTGTGTGTAGTTAAAATGATGAATGACACTCTTATCACTTAGGCTTAATGTCCTTATTATATTTTTACCTAATTATCATACACTTTGAATACACTTATTGGTATCATTATACCTCTTACAAACTTATCACATTCATTCTATAAATCATTTCATGCATTCCATTCACAAGCATCCTCTCACTCCTTCACTAGGCAATCCTCTTAGGTTTCAAGTACCAAAACTTGATATAGGTATGAAGGAGTAAATATTATATCATATATGTTATTATATAGTCAAATAACACCTAAATTAACCTCTTACAATCACTCAAACACACTTAAACATTCAATTTCACATATAGGGATCACAATGGCCTCCTTTGGCTTGTAGCCTTTTTTTGTGCAAATTATCTTGGGTTGAGAAATATATCAACACTTATGGATATTTAAAACATTTTATATCTACCCTATATCTCCTAATAAATGTGTTTCAAATTTCATGACCCCATCTCCACTCTTATACCACCCTCTTTTGTAAACCATCCTTCAAATAGGCCTAATTATCCTTATCTTAAATCCACAGTCACCAAATCTATATTGTACAACCTTGAAACACAAAAAAACCACTTTTTTACTTTTTCATTCATTAATAAATGTTATATTATGAAGTTTCATTAATTTCTAAGTGTTAAAATGCTTTCTATGGGTTTTTTTCTCTTGAAACCCTAGTTAGGCTTCTACATATGCCAAGGGCCTATATAATTCAATATCTTGAGTTATAAAAAATATTAAAGGAAAAAAATGTCACATATATGTCCTTTTTCACCCAAAACACATTCTAAAATATGTTAAATATCTCATTTATATTTATTCTCTCTTCTAACCATCAAAACATAGGTTTTGAAGTCCTATTTAGGACTATGACAACAAGATTTGTGTATCAATGAGTGTCAAGGACTATATTAAGGAATTTTAAAATTATCACTACCTTATTTCCACCTATTAAAAATAATAAAAACCATTATATACAATAACATACACATTTATACAATAAAAGTCTCTCCTCTCTATCTTGACTATGTATAACAAGGCACCCTACAGGTCTGTGATAAAAACATGGAGTATTAGTTCACTTTAAAATATATCATGTATATTATAAGAGATTAAAAACTCATTTTCTGATGGTACCATCTTATAATTCCATATATTCAATGACATACTTGACAATATTAATAAACAACTCTTACTTGTAATGTGACTATTAACCCAAAATAGGGTATAGACAAGGTTTGTTTGTTCTAAAGGACTATATGTTGATTCTTTACGATTATACTTTGTATAAAAAATAATTAACCTTACACCTAAATGATAATTCTAAATATATATATATCATTATCTACACAAAATTCATACTCCCTTCATGAGAAATAACTATTTACTTTCATATTGGACTATCATAAGCAAAACAAGGTATATGGGCATAGGTAACCCTTTTTGTTGAGTTCTCCATGTAGAAATGTCTTACGTATTTATTTGTAGGTTTTTATAGGTTCAATACATTCAAAAATAATATAATTATGACTCATAACATACCAACCTAGTGGATCACTCCAAGCTCTCAACCTTGATTGTGACCTACAATCCCTTCTTGATTACCATCTACAATCATTCATCCACTTACAACCTTACACAAACGACAACATATTAATGGAATCGAGTTCCTTAAAGGATAACATGAAATTAATTCAATCTTATACACTAAATGGAGTATCCACAATAAGTCACTTTCTAGGTCAATAGGTCAATAGATAATTAAGTTAATTACCACCTAATAGGTCAATAGGTCAGTTAAGTTTATACCACCACCTAGTAGGTCAATTAATAATTAATTTTATATTTCTCTAGTTTAATTTTTCAAAGTTTTATAAATTTTAAAAGTTGTTAAAGTTTTCAAGTTTTAAAAAAAAATCAATAGGTCAATAGGTCAATTACTCATTAAGTTTCTAGGTCTCTAGTTTAAGTTTTGGTTGTAGAACTCTAGTTATGATGTTTCTTGAGTGAAAAATAACACTAACAACATATTTAGGGGGGCTGGGGGTAGATAAATTATAGTATTAGGTTCTTATCCTCCTATTAGGCTTGATTTATAAACCCACCACCCATTCTAGCCTCAAGAACACCCTTCCCAATACAAAAAATGTAATTTTTTAGCCTAATTTCAAACATACATGAAATGAAAATTGTAAGTCATTTCCATGAAATATAATATCCATTTATTACTTTTTTAATCCATGTAATCACACCTTATATAACTCAAGTGGAATCTTTGACATTAATTTGTTAGACAAGTTGTAGTGACGGGTCCAAAAATGCAACTTTCTGGTAGTGAACAAGCAACTTCTTGAGCTTCAATTAGCATTTCTACCTCTAGGACCTCTACCTATGAATATATCACTTTTATCAAATAAAAATAGTCAAATTACATGTTATCATACTACAACAACATTCAAATACACTTGGAAGTGCATTTTCACTACCATTTTGGAGAGTGAAAACACTACCAACAAATGTTGTCAAAGTTTAAGTTATGGTTGCAGAACTCTAGTTCCAATACTTCCTAAGTGAAAACCTAAATTTTTTTTGGGTGGATTGATAAATTTTATGAATAAATTATTTTCCTCCCATTAGGCATGATCGACAAACCCACCACCCATTCCAGCCTCAAGAACACCCTTCTCTATACAAGAAAAAAGTAATTTTTAATCCTAAATTCAAATATGCATAAAATGAAAAATTTAAGTCATTTTAATGAACCATTAGATCCTTCATATACCTATTTATTCCCTCTAATATCACCCTATATCACTTAGGTGTAAGCTTTGAGATCAATATGTTAGACAAGTTGTAGTGATAGGTCCAAAAATACAATGTTTTGGTAGTGAACAAGCAACTTCTTGAGCTCTAACTAGAATTTCTACCTCTGGGACCTCTACCTATGAATATATAATTTTGATCATTTCTATATATTAAAATTACATGTTATCACATCACCATGAAATTCAATTCCACTTGAAAGTGCATTTTCACTATTGTTTTAGAGAGCAAAAATGTTAACAATAGATGTTGTCAAACTTTAAGTTATGGTTGCAAAACTCTAGTTCTGATGCTTCGTGAGTGAAAAATGACACTATAAAAACATATGATGGTGGTTAAAATACCATTTAAGACTAGTTTTTTGGCCTCCTATCAGGCTTGATCAATAAACCCACCACCCATTCTGACCTCAACAACACCCTTCCCAATACGAGAAAAATGTAATTTTTTAGCCTAAGTTCAAACACACATAAAAAAATTGTACATTATTTTTGTGAACAATAAAATACATCTCATACCTATTTAATCCCTATAATCTCACCTTGTATCACTTAGGTGGAAGATTTGATATCGATCCATTAGACAAGTTGTAGTGATGGGTCCAAAAATATAACTTTCTGTCAATGAATAAGGAACATCTTGAGCTCCATCTATATTTTCTACCTCAAGGGATTCCACCTAAAACTATATCACTTAAATCACATCTAGATAGGAAAATTACATGTTATCACACTATCATGATGTTCAAATTCACTTAGAAGTGCATTGTCACTACCATTTTAGAGAGCAGAAACACTAACAATAAATGTTGTCAAAGTTGAAGTTGTGGTTACAAAACTCTAGTTATGATGCTTCTTGAGTGAAAAATGACACTGAAAAAACATTTAAGGGGGTGGATAACTTTTTGGACCAAGTTTTTGGTCTCCCATTAGGCCTAAGTGACAAACCCACAAGCCATTATGGCCCCAAGAACACCCTTCCTAACACAAGAAAAATGCATTTTTTTAGCCTAAGTTCAAATACCCATAAAATGAAACCTATAAATCATTTCCAAATATTTGATCACATTAAGCCTAAGATTTAATCACATCCAACCTAAGCTTTTCTCAGCTTCAAGAATATATAATTCTTTACTGATAGTATTAACCATGTAAATGTGGAAGCTTATCTGGCACCACTAACCTATAAAACATTGTTAGTGAGTAATTAAAAATGAAATTTGTATGTACTACCTAAAAAATAAAAAACATTTGGTAAAATTGATTACATATATATTTAAAAATTTAACATACCTCTATATTTAAATCTAATAAACCACTAGGATCTGCTCTAACCTTGATAGTATCAAGAATAGCATCATGGTCTGACTCTCAAAATTTCCATAGTTTCCTATTTAATAGCCTCCCATGATATATTTGTAAATGAGTATTCATGTTAAGAATCAAATTTTAAAAGTGTAGTATCTTCATGTGCATTTCAAACTCTTTAAATAACCATTGATATAAATTTTTTATAGGATATCATCAAAACCAAGTTCCAGTCACTACCACTGACCCAGTGGGATAGTCAATGTTTTCTCCATATATAACTGGGGAAGTCAATTTTTTCTTTCTCTCTACACACCAACACAAGTATTAATCAGTGCCTTCTTGATTATCCTCATCTATAATAACTACAAAAACATGTCTTGTATCACAAAAAATCATTTTTAGCGATAATATGAAGATACATAATGAGAATAAATTATACATAGTGAAAAATATTCTACCTGGCTACAATAGATCAGATACATGGTCAAAGTCATATGATGATGTCATATTTATAATTTTCAATTCTATTAGAACCTAATATGTGTTTATTGGAATTAGAGGTTTGGAACTCTAATCATCCACCCACTCTTGTGACTCACACTAATTACAAATAGAGTCCACACATGTAAAACAAAAACATGCCAAGTGTCTTGTATGAATATTCCAAGACTTGAATTTGAGCTATGAAATGAGTGGAGGTCACTTGAACCGATTAGAGTCATATAATCCTCATACTTTTCCAAGGGTTCTTCCTCCATTAACCAAAAATGTCTACAAAAAATAGAATTTGGTTTATTACCATGACACATATTCTCATTACACCATTCAACCATAGTTTTTATATCTATCAAATGAACATCCTCTTCAAATTTAAAATCCTCCCTTGCAATAGCTCTTTTTACATGTGTTATAGCACCATCATGTTCCCCTTTTCCATGGGTAGCCTTGTTTAAAATATAAATGTCTTCTACACTAGTGGTAATGTGCATCCTAATCAACTAATAATACATTTGTGTATTTTTGAATTATGATGTAAAATTGTCTAACCAAATGTAATGTTGATTGGAAGTAATGTTTCTCTGACTCAATTACTCATAGAACTTCTAGAAATAACCTTGCACATACTATAAACAATGTGATTTGTCATCACATATATATAAATGATACTCCCTTAATTTTTTTTAATTTTTTTCTATACTATCAAGTACATGCATGGATGCTATATGTATGAATATGGAAACTTATGATGAGTTATAATACTATGATTAAACTTCCATTTGGGGTTTGAATTTGTAATTCTAAAAAAAATAAACTATTGAAACAATTGAACCAAGTGGGAATGTATTCTTTCTTATCTTGAAATTTCCATCCAACTATCTATCCCTATGGATGTACCTTGCATACTCATAAACAATCTTCTCCCTAAATTTTACCAAAAAATTAGAACCAGGGATCTTTTTTTTAACAAGCTCACACCTTTTAGATTCTTTACCATATTATTGATAAGCCACTAATTTATATTTTCTTAAACCAAATAATTCTTGTCTAATTATACTTTTAATCTCCTCATGGATACATTTTTAATTTTTGAAATCCACCATAAATGCTAAAATTTCCATTTAAACATGATTTGTTGTAAAATAATTGTCCTTCCAATCTTCTACAAAATATAGTTGGAATAACTTCCCTAGCTCATTTTGGTGGAAATTCAATGCCACACTCCTATAAAAAAATTTAATATTTAAAGTATAATGAATATGGAAAAAAACATCATAGTGCATTGGAAATTCAGCGTGTTGCCTACAACAAGTGGTGCATGTGTGATTTATTTGAACATAAAAGGTTTTTCCATCTCAAAATATCTTTGATAAATATAAATTTGTGGATGTTTTTCCAAAAATTTAGAGTAAAATTATGTTTGAGTCATATCCAATAAAGTTTTTGGATGTGGTTTATAGGTATGAGAACCAACTCTTCATTTCACAACATCTCTTGCATTGGGCAAAACTCTTGTATTGTCTTTCCAAAATTTAACAAGTAACTCTTTGACAATATCAGCTATAGCCTTGTCCTTTCACGGAAGTCTACCAAAGAATGCCCAAATATCATCAGTATTAGGTTCATTAAGTCTCTCATGTCTTTCAATTTCTTTCATTATTGTTTTTTCTATTTATATTAAGTGTTTGGGTTGTTTTTTAAACCATTCATTTTTTCCCTCTTTTGTCACTTACTGCACAAGTTGTAAGTATACATTGGGCAACATTACAATATTTGGTGCATGATTTTGGGCCTATAGTATGATATGAATCATGTATATTTTCAAAAATTTCATTTTTTTCATCATCCATGTGAGATGTTCTTAGTCTTAATGTGTACATTATAAGTCTCATTTTAATCAATTTTATCAATGAAATAAATAATTGAAATCTTTAACTATCATACTCCAAATTTTGAAAGAAAGTATCCCAAATTAGTTGAGATAGTTTTCTTGAATGTCAATCAAATATTTTATTATCCATTGGTTCTAAAATATTTTCATTGACTTCAATTAAGTACTTGTCTTTTCTATGCACAATTTTTGGAGGTGTTGGTAATGGTGGAATTTGTTGAGAGGGTGTTTCAAAATCATTATTACTTTCATTGTTTAGAGGTGAGATGAAATTTTATTTATTGTTAATTTCTTCATTATATTTTTTCATGAAATTTTTTTGGTGTTTAATTTCATCATTATTTGTTTCCATCAAATTTTCTTCATTCATAGCAGGTGAAGCATCATACATAGACTCATCATCAACAAAATCAAAAACATGGAACTTTGAATGTGAACTTCCAACATTAACTAATTTATTATTTTTGATTTCATTATTATTCATTTTCTTATGGTCTATTTCAACATTATTTAATTGATTATGGTCAATTTCATCATTGTTTAATTCATTATTATCAATTAGATAATTATATATGGCTTTTAGTTCATCAAGATTAGGGTTTTTACCTTATCTACCATGAATTTTTGTATTTGTATCTTGTGTTTCTCTCTCAAATATTATAATTCCTCTATTTTTTTGTTCTTCAACATCTTCCTCTTCCTATTCAAACATGATCTGTCACCCATCAGAATGGATAATTGATAACTTTTCAAAGGTGGGGTCAAGTACATAAGTACCACAAATCTCAAATAAGTATGGAGAGAATGTTTATGGGGACAAAATTATTGATTTGGTTTAAAATTATTTATTGATAAAAGAGCTTAGTATAAAATAATAATAAAATGATTATGCTATATAATGTGATTGCATTATGTGTTGTATAAGGTTTGGTTACATCCAACCCATCGAGAAGCTTATATTAACAATAATATGATCATTTTATGCAATAATATGATCACATTAATGTTAATATAAGCTTTAGGGTAAGTAATTAGTAATGAGAATCAAGTGTTACCTATATTAAGAATAACACAATCATGTTATAATTAATATAGATAAGGGATTGCAAATTATGGATTAAGGCATTCATGTATAGGGTTTATGGATTAGGGATTAGGGATTACAATTTATGTTTTAGGGTATAGGGATTAAGGCATGTAGGGTTTAGGTTTAGGGGTGTATATAAGGTCTAATAACTCTATGCCATGTGTGAAACTAATGTTTACTACAAAGGATGTTAATTGGGACTAAATTGATTGGTAAATAACAAGAATTTTTGGTTTACAATTTAGGGTATAATGTTTAGGGCTTAGGTTTAGGATACATAGGGTCAATCATAAAGATAATTCTTAGTCTAAATGACGTTAATTTGGGCTAAAATTATTGTTTCAATGTTTAAATAGTTTATATTTATAGTTTAGAGTTTAAGGATTAATAAATTTAAGAATTAGGGCTAGAGTATAGGTTTTAGGGTATATAAGGTACAATCATGATGGAGATTGGGGTAAATTAGAGTTAATTAACCCCAAAAAAAATTATAGTCATGTAATTAGGTTGAAGGGGCTTGAAATATCCTAAATTTTCTTTAGATGCATTTCTAGATTGGTACTCCAAAGGTTGAGTTTTGTCCATAGGTTTAAAAAATGCATTTTATGACATATCATGATAAAATCAGTTATATTGTAAGGCATGTATGTTTGTGGCATGTAGTGGGAATTAAGGCATAGGTATTAAAATTTATGCTTTATGGATTAGGGATTAGGGCATGGGGTTTAGGTTTAAGGCCCTGTATATAGTTTGTTTAATCACTTTGTGTCATATGAACCTAATTATTACTACAAAAGATGTTAATTGGGACTAAATCAATTGGTAAATAGGGAAAGCTTATGGCTTACAATTTATGGAATAATGTTTGGGGTTTATGGTTTAAGGGTTAGGTTTTAATGTATATATGGTTTAGGGTACACACGGTTAATTAAAAAGATAATTAGGGATAATTTGAATCACTTGGACCCATTTGTGACTATAGAATGTATTTTTGGGTTGTCATTATACCCTAGATGTCATTGTGTAGATTGAGTGAATTAGTTAAATGGGGAAATAATTCATATGATTTAGACCAACCTGAGCCTTGTAAACTTAATTCTTAGTCTAAATGATGTTAATCTAGACTAAAATGATTGGTTCAAGGTTTAAAGAGTTTATATTTATGGTTTTGAGTTTAGGGATTAAGAAATTTAAGGATTTACGCTTAGGGTATAGGTTTTAGGGTATATAAGGTATAATATTTAAAGTAATTGGGGAAAATTTAAGCTCCTTGAACCTATATCTACGAGTAAACAATGCAAATTTGGGATCAATTATCCCCCACATCATCACAGATTGAGCTTATGAAGTCAATTATGGTAATGAGTAATGAAATTCTAACTAAGTTCATCCCTATGAACCTAATTCTTACTACATATATTTAAAGTATGTTAATTAGGGATAAATTTATTGGTTTATGGTCTATAATTTTAAGGGTTTATGGTTTAGGGCTTATTTATTAGGTTTTAATGTAAAATGGTTTAGGGTTAAAGTTAAATGGTACAAGGTTTAGGGTTTAAGATATCAGATATAAGATCCAATAACTAAAGTAATTAGAGAACATTTGAGCAAAGTGTTCACCTATTTATGAATTAACTACATTCATGTTTGCATTTCTAATAAAAGTAAGGTAAATTATGCCATGTACATGTTGTATATATGTTATATAATCAATTGAGCCATAAATTTATTTTAGGGGCTTAATTTTTCCTAGATCATGTAGGGTATTACAAAAATTGACTAATTAGATCAATTAATGATAGAAGATCAATCTTTTGATATTTACCCAAATCATATCTTGTCATTAAAGGGGTTTAAATTAGCCTCAAATTCCTCCTCAATTAAAAGAGTCAAATAGTTCATCCTATTTGGTTAATTAGGTTGAAGGGGCTTGAAATAACCCCAATCTACTTCAAATGTACAGCTAGATTGGTATTCCAAAGGCTATGTTTTGGCCATAGGTTTAAAAGGTGAATTTTATGTCATCTCATGATAAAATCAGTTATATCATAAGGCATGTATGTTTGTGCAATGTAGTAGGCATTAGGGCATAGGGATTAAATTTTTGTATGGATTAAAGATTAGGGCATAGGGTCTAGGTTTAAGGACATGTATATTAATGTCTAATCATTTTATACCATGTTCAAACCTAATTCATACTACAAAGGATGTTAATTGGAATTAAATTGAAATTGGTAAATAGGGAAAATTAATGGTTTATAATTTAGGGTATAGTTTTTAGGGTTTATCATTTATGGCTTAGGTTTTAATTTATATATGGTTTAGAGTACATAGGGTCAATCACAAAGATAATTGAGGAAAATTTGAATCACTTGGACCCATTTGTGACTGTAGAATGTGTTTTTGGGTTATCGTTATATCATGGATGTCATCATGCAAATTGAGTCAATTAATCAAATAGGGCAACCAATCATGTGATTTAGGCCAAACTAAGCCCTGTGAACTTAATTATTAGTCTAAATGATGTTAATTTTGGATAAAATGATTGGTTCAAGGTTTAAAGAGTTTATATTTATGTTTTAGAGTTTAGGGATTGGTAAATTTAGGGATTAGGTCTTAGGGTATAGGTTTTAGGATATATAAGGTACAATCATGATGATTATTGGGGAAAATTTGAGCTCCTTAAACCTATATCTATGAGTAAATATTGTGAATTTGGGATTAATTATCCCCCACATCGTCACAAATTAAGCCTACAAAGTCAATTATGGTAATGAGTGATGCAATTTTAACTAGGTTTATCCCTATGAACTTAATTATTACTATATATAAATGATGTTAATTGGGGATAATTTGATCTTAGGGGCCTACTGAGCCTCATTGTAAGGAAATTCATCCATATGATATCAATTGGGCATCCAAGTGCTCACCATATTAAAAAAATAAGTATTTTTTTTCAATTTGATATGTAATTCATTCCAAAGGAGCTATGTCCAAGGAATTAAATTCATATATAATGGAACTTGGGGATTACTTGGCCTTGATTGCATACCATATTGAACCAATCAATTATTTAGTTCTAGATGATACATAATTAGGGCCAATCAATGCTTGTCTAAGGAATTATGTTAGCATAATTTTAATTAGGGCCCTAGTTGCACACCTTATTCAAATAATTGAGTGTTTGATTCAATCTAATATGAAATCAGGACCAATTAACCCTCTGTAAGTAATTACATCAATCTACTAACAATTGGGACTTTGATTGTGAACCAAATTTAACTAAATAATATTTGGTTCAATATGATATGAAATTTAGTCCAAACAAGCCTTGTATAAGAAATTTCATCCTTCTATTGTCAATAGGGGGATCTGTTGATCTTAAATACATAACATATTTAATCAACCAAGTATTTAGTTTAGTTTAATATGCAATTATGGCCAACCATGGCTCATGCAAGTAACTAAATATATTTAATGTCAAATACAATTTTATTGGCCCCAATTGTAAACTATATCCAACTAATCATGTATTTGGTTTCATCTTATACATAATTGGGGAAAACTAAGCCCCATTAAAGTAACTTTGTCCATATAATGTTGGTTGAATTCCATTATCCCTGATTGCACACCATATTAAACCAATTGAGTATCTAAGTTCAATATGATATGTAATTAAGGCCACTCAATCCCTAAGCAAGGAATTACATTCACTAATGTAATTTAGGGATCTAATTACACCATGTTAAATCAATGGATATTTTTTCAATACTATACATAAATGGGAACAACCAGGTCTTATGTAATTAACTTCTTTCACCTAATATTAATAGAGGTATTTTTCACCCCATGCAAGGAATTGTGTCCATCTAAGTCCATTGTGAAATTTTTTCCCTAATTCCTCATTATATTTAACCAATCAAATGTTTTATTATATATAATCTATAATGAAGAGTAATTGGTACTTGTGTAAGGAATTTATTCAATATAATGTCAATTAGGGCTTTGATAACACACCATATTAAACTAATTGAATATTTAGTTCAATATAATACATGATCAAGGTTAAATGAGCCATGAGAAAGGAATTATGTCCATATGATGTCAATTGGGTCTCTAATTGCACACCATATTATAAAAAACCAAGTATTTAATTTAGTTTGATACATAATTGGGGCCAACCAAGATCCATCCAAGGAAATATGTCCATCTAATGTCGATTTGGGATCTATTGGCCCGATTACACACCATATTGGGATCAAAGGAACAATAAGTTGATTCATAGTTTAATACATCTTCAATTATCATTAAATGTTATCAATTATTGACAAGAAAATTGGTCCTATAATATACTCTTAATCAACCAATATTTGATCTTAAGACTACTAGGCCTAATGGCTTCTATTCAGGTTTCAAGGTGTTTTGAATATATAATGCAATCGCATTATTAATGTGATTGCATTATTAAGTAATATAATCATGTTGATAAAAAAATTAATATTGTGATCACTTTATTAATTTAATCATGGTATTTGAATATAAATTCAATTCCCATGCCCTTTGGGTCAAGAATGGCTTGGATTCTTGAGCCAAAGGTTTGGGCTATCAATGTACAACTGAGCTTTGAAAGGTATGATAAAAACCAAATATCAACTTTGATTTCCAAATATACTAAGAATTTTAATGTGAAAATTTAAAAACTTAATAGCATCACGATGACCATGCTCTCTTCTTTCTAGGAATATGAATTTTATAAATTTTGGACTAATTTAAGGTTTCAAACTATGTTGATTTCTAACTATGCCTTTTTTAGGCCACTACATGCTAAAAACATACATGCCTATACATGTTCATGTAAATTTTATTTCATTTATTCAAGTAAAAAAAATTTACATGGTAAAAAACTAGGCCTAATTCTACACACATTTTAAAAAAATTGATTTTCATTTTTGTAAGGTAGTTAGATGCACCGCATAGATGGCTATCCATTTTTTGGTCATTTTTAAGATCTATTTCACTAAAAAATTCATAAAAAATGTATTCATTGGAAAAATATAAAAAAATATAGGTGACACAATAGAATGTATTATCTAAATTTTCCCCTAAGGGTTTCAAATAATATTAAATACTACTCAAAAATGGTGTGTAGCACAACCACCTATCTACTATATTTTCTAAAAAATAGGAGTTCCTCTTCAAATTTTATATTTTTGGCCTAGTTATACTTAACAATTTTTAAAAACAATTAGTGTTTTTGAAACTAAACTTGAAATGATACATTTCATTTTCTTACATCATCTTCAAATTTGGAGTGTAGATATCTCAAAGTATCTATAGAAATTTAGAATTGTAAAATTTCATGAAAATCATGTCCACAAGTAGATCATTTTTTTTCCCAAAAATTTGTGCACTTACCCATTCTACCAACCATTTTAAGTCTTCACAGATACAAAATATATTGAAAAACACCTCTGGCCAAGAGGAATATTGATGCTTGATGGATTCACTCCAAGGTAGGTATTTATAACCTCATACTATTTAATTTATTTACTTATTAGATTATATGTTTCTTATTTCTTAGTGAATGAATGCATATGTATCCTTGTATAAGTTATATTGACACTGAATAAAATGATGTAAATATAGGATTTCCTAGACTTTCCATATTCCATTTTACATTTCTTAGACCTCCATTTGTTAAACTTGGCACCTTACCCTTTATAATAATTCTAACCCTTCCCCATTTGTTTAGTTTAATTTAATTTCACACTTAATTATATTGATTATTTATATTCAAATACTTTTATAGAGTACTAGTTAGAGCTATTTCAATGTTCCATATTCTTAGGATTTGAAACCCTTTCCTCTTTGAATTTTAGTCATAGGCACCCATTTAGGTTTGTGGATCCATTGGTAACCACTCGAACATTAGGTATCACATGATCTATTGTATTAACCTTTTCTAAGCTTAGATGTATTTAGATAAGTTAGTTGTAGGCTAATCTTAGCCAATACATATATAATATACCAATATTTTCACCTCTCCGAATATTAAATTACAAAACCTTAATTTAGAGGGAGAGTCTAGAATTGACTAGTATAACCATAAAATAAAACAAATATAAGGAAACTTTGCTTACATGAAAATCATACAATTTTGTCAAAAATGTTAACATATATTCAAACATGTTTCCCACCAAAATGTTACATCCTCAAAAAATTTCATGGGGTTCAACCCATACTTATTCCTTATTTAGGCTCTTTATTTCAATCCCATTTCAACTCAAGGATGCACCAAGTCATTCAAACATATAATTATTTTAATTTAATGGTGAAACTAGTGATCTCATTGTTACCCTTTTGGATCAAATTCATGATGTAGAAGATAATAATACTATGTATTCCCTCAATTATTTCAACCATAGGGATGTATATTATAGTAATATCACATCCTTCCAGTTAGGGATATGTGGCTCTCCTATAGACATGGAAATCCTCTTTTCACCATGTTTGGCCAATAACACCAATATTTCCTCTTAATGTCCCTGGTGCCAATTATGGGTTAATTACTCCAAAACTCCCTAAAAAATCTTTACCTAATATTTTATAAATCAACTCCTTAATAAAATTACATCTCTAATTATATGAATCAAACTTCACCCCTCATTCAAGAGAATCTTATTCTAGCCAAACATTTTCAAACCCCTAAATAAACATCATTGTCATCTTTGATTTGTTCAAAAACTCCTCTCTCTATCATCATTTATTTATGAAAATACCTTGATTATCTAAAATATACTTTTAAATTTTATTTTAGGATCTTTCCATTATCTTGTCATTTTTTTAATCTCCCAAAATATAAAGGCGAGGACAACCTAAATGCTCATATCAAAGCTTATGCCATGGCTATAAGTGAACTCTTCCCTTGGGATTTTATTTTCACCAAAATATTCCTAAATACCTTAGATGGTATTTCCTTATGTTTTCATTACCATTTTGATAAGGAATAATTTATTCTTTCAATAAAATAATATTATAATTTGTTAAAAATTTTAACATGATTAAATTGCTCCGCATTAAAATTAGAGAATATTTAAATATCAAACAAGTACCTATTGGATTCTTTGCTCATTTTTTGTGTTAGGTTAATTACTCTTTTTATAGTTCCTCTCACATGGATCACCTTGAGATTTAATTTTTTTATATTCACTCCTTGAATAAATATACCTGATAGGATGTTCAAAATTTTCCTTATAAATATTATGAAGATTTTCTAATAGCATCCTTTGAATTGAGAAAGTGGAAATTAATAGCGGCCAAAAGAATTATGGTCCTAAAAATAAATTATCATGCCTAATTATAATAATCAAATAAAATAAAATAATGTGAATTTACAAAACAATAATCTTATCCCAAAATTCATCAACCACAACTAAAATGCTACCACTCATGGGGTCACGAATAATAACCAGCACAAATGTTAAAAATGGTTAGCCTAAAAATAAAAACAAAAATGGAAATGGAAATGGCAACCTAAAAATATGAATAATTATCCTACCTTTAATGACATATATTTCTAAAATCCAAACTACCAAAATTAGAAGCAAAACATAAACCAACCATTTCAACATCAAAATCAATTTCAGAATCAAAGTCAATGTCATTACTAAAAAAAATACCAAGGACATAATCATTGTAAAAATAAATTTCAAGTTTTTGAAAAAAATATAAAAACTAGAGAATACATCCCTAAAAAATTTACTACTTCCATAATTTTTTGGGTTATGACATGAAATATTGTAACAAATACAAAAAATTTAAATCATATATTTCGTGAGGGTTTATTATTATTATTATTATTATTATTATTATTATTATTATTATTATTATTATTATTATTATTATTATTATTATTATTATTATTATTATTATTATTATTTTAATACCTATCTAAACCTTGCTTAGGGTATGGTATATTCAACAAATAGATAGAATATTAACTCTTACTACACCAACATATTAATCAGGACCGAAGAGTTAAGCACTCACACAAGTCACAATAAGAAACATCAAGATGCTTGTTGTGAGAATCAAGCATAAATACTCTTGCACATCATCTTACATTATGAAGCAAAGATAAAACACATCATCCATATGAACACAGATTAATACAATAAAACCAAAAAATTGTATAAAATTCATATATCCAAATAATCATACACTCAGTACACAATACACATCTACAAAACATACACTCATTTCCATTAAAGGTCAATGTTTACATCAGAATATCAAAAATTATATAGTCAAACCATATATTAATGATTCCTCACAAGTGATTTATAGTCAAAAATTTGAAACATCCAACCTAAAATAACTAATGATTTAGCCCCTAACTAAGATTCTAAGTTCCCTATTTATCCTTTTCCTATATCTCTTGGACCCCTAGTAATTATCTCCAAATCATCAACTTTGTTTATTTATCCTACCAGCTATCTATATATATTAATTATTTTACCTTTTTGATCCCTTCCACCTATCCATGAGATAATATAATATTTTTCCCTCATGGCGTATACTTAATCAACTTGGATAAATCCCATTCTATCCTCATTCTTCATATATATGTGTGTGCCACTTTTCAACATCTCTTTCCATATGTCTCCTTTAAATGTGTTTCTTTCATTTCATGTGTGTTTTATATAACCACAACACCTTGCATCATGTGTCATGTGCCAATTCCTTCCCCATGTGTTTATGATCTATGAATATTATATTCATGCAAGTATTCAAGCATCTTTGATGCATATTAGTTACAAACTAAGCCTTGAGTAAGTTAATAAAAATTCCTTAATTAAAAATTTAGGGTCAACATGATTAAAGGAAACATTTTATTGATGTGTTATTCTTAACTATTCTTGAATAACCTCCTCAAAACTAAATATGGCTCATTTCCATTTAGGATGATCAATTTTAAATACAAAAAACCCATTTCCATATCATCAACTTAGAGGGTGTCCTTCAATCACACCTCAATATTATAATATGCCATATTCACAACTTGTTACTTCTCCCAAATCATCTTATCTTAGAACCCTAACCTAGATCAAGTATTTTGTCAAAATGGGAAAACCAAGCTTATAGGTTATAAAGAGATTGATATTAAAAAGGAAATAAATTCCACTACCCTCACCTAATATTATATTTACCAACTATTAATTCCTCTTATGTTTTTAATGATTATATTTTAGCAACTCCTATATTGGTTAGAACCTATGTTTTAGTTTTAGACATTACCAATATTTTTTTGCATATCTTTTTTATAGACTTGTTGAAGAATTATCATACCCACCATTTGAATTTAATATAATCCTTGGGGTTTGGTAATTTATCTAGTGTCACACCTCCTCTCAAGAGCAAAATCAATCACATTGATTTAAATGTTTACCTAACTAGCTAATGCTATTGGAATACAAGTTTCTAATTTGATATGAGATAGTTTCCTTTTGAAGCTGAGATGTCCCAAAAAAGAGATCGCACACTCTATCTAAAATTTTGGGTTTATAAAAGCTATGTTAGGATATAAATGGTGTATTATTGGGAAGTAATGAAATTTTCACACTTTTTTTAATCATATGGGTTATAGTTTGACCAATTTAATTTCCACTCACAATACCCTTTAAGGGCATAATAACCTTAAATTTAATTTACATTAGGAATATTATTTTTCCCATCACCTTAGATCCCAAAAAAACTTCCATAGAGTTTTATATCATAATTAGGATATCAATTAAAACATGATTCTGGGAAGGTATTGGATCCATTAAATGAAATGCATTCCATCCACATTGTTTCAAGAGATATGATCTGTACACTTGAGAAGAGTTTATGTGACTCAGGGTGACTCAAACCCATATGATACTGACTAATCCAATCTCAACATGGTACCAATAATGAATTAAAATTATCACTTCCCCTAAAATTATTTGATAAATTCTTCTCTTCCTCCTCTTAAGGGTCCTCCTAAGGAGATAGTGACTATTTTTAAGAGGATGAAAAAATACACCATCAAGCTCCCTAAGGTGTTGTTTGCTAATAAACCCAAGGAATGCATTTGTTAATAAGGGTAAAAAAAATTTAAGTTCAAAATAACCTTTAATCAATACAAAAATATATAAAAATTAAGATAAAAATAAAAAACTAATATAAATTAGGCCCAATAAAACAACAAACCACACTACTACCAAGAAAAAATCAATAAAATAACAACAAAAAACCTCCCAATAGGTTGTAAACATTCCAAATAAAGATAACCCAATCCTAATATATAATAAGATCAATTAGGTTCTCTACCACCTTCTAGTCCTCTTTCATAGCTTATATTTTTTTCTTGGGTTGCCCTCCTTTCTTTTCTTGTTTCCATCCCCCTGCTTCTTCTTGCCTATTTTCCTCTTGTTAGTCCATCCTAAGTTTTTATGGCCTACAATTTTATGTTATATTTTTGTAGTATTTTATTTGGTGGAATTTCCTCTATTCATATTACTATAATCCTCAAATTTTACTATATCCAAATAAAATTATTCTTTAATATTCTTCATCTTGTTTGCTATATTAACCTTTTCGTCCTTTATCTTACAAGTATATTTTAATAAGTCCCATTGATCTTGAGTCTCTTTTGATTGATCAAAACTCTCCCTTTCCACATGTAGTTATATTTAATCCAATTCCTTATTTAATTTATTATTTTCATTAAATATCCTTTTTATATATCTATTTGTATATTAAAGGACTTCTCCATTTTACCAACCCTCTTATGAAGATCACCATTAGAGACCAAAAATTACATCCTTTGAGTTAGAGGGATGGGGGTAGAAATTAGAGTGACCAAAGGAACCTAAAAATCCTCATGGTTACCTAATTATAACATAATAATAGGTTTCTTCCAAACCATATCCTCAATTTGAGAAAGACTAGTATCTAAATTCTTAGTTTATTACAACAAGAAAATACTTGGACCATGATTTTTCATAAGAGTGTTAACTATTCTAGGATTACTAAGGTTATTAAACCCTTTCACATTCCATGAAATAATTTCATTTTTTATTATTAGAATAACTTGGGATCCTACTAGCCTCTAAATTTATCTTGACTCCATCAACTAGATATTTGGTAGTTTCCTTTAGTTGGGTCTACCTAATAAACTATCAATCCTCATATCCACATTATTTTTGGTAATTATTGTTTGTCTAAAATAAAAATTCAAACCTAAGATGGGTGATTTAACTTCCATTTTTTTATATTGTGTAAGTTTACATGGAACCACTTCCTCCATCTCTCTTATCTCTACTTTATTAAATTATTTTGAGGTTATTCCCATTCTTCTAGTTTTTCTTTATATGATACTTGACCGAATTCAGTTTCTACCTTTTGTCTTTAAATGACTTGAAATATTAGATTTTATTTATATTAATAACACATCATTCATAGTGTAACTAATGGAGAAGGATCAAATTTTTTATCCATTTTGATCCTCATGTTTATGAGACTTACACTCTCAATAATATTACCACCAACCCTGCTTCGAGTATCATTTACTCAATTAGGAATATACTAATGATGAGAACATCCATAATGTAATGACTAAAATATTAGGGGGATGGGATAGGGGATTTTTTATTCCTAAATAAATCATCATAAATATACATATGATAAATATTTATGAGGTTGAGTAAGGGGGTGGTTCTTCATCTAGTGAGGTTTATACTCTCGAGGACATGTGAAAGCTTTAATTCATGTGGCAAAATGTTGTCTGAGTACAAGTGATAGAATAATTTTAAATTACTCAAAGAGATAAATTATACCTTTTTATTTTAATATAATTTTTGTATCCACCAAAAATATGGTTTAGTATAAATTCTTTTTGTTCGGTATTGTTTTTTCCAAAAGTCTTAGAATTCAAAATATCACAACCTTTGAATACATGCAATTAGTTTTCAATAAATTTTAGTGTTTATGAGACTTAATCATAATATCTTATAAAAATATTTTTTACAACATGGATAAGGACTTTGACTTCCTTTCTACTGATTTCATCCCTCTAGAAGATAATTAATGAAAAGGATACATGGCTTCTTCTTTGTCAGTGTTTAATCCTCACACTCAAATTTCAAACACTAAATTCATGGTATCAATGAGAGAGGAGCCACTTTTAAAACACAAGTAAATTCCTATTATCCTTTATTACATAGAGATAAATGACGAGCCAATTTACCTCTAATTGGATAATAATGACAAGGACATTATTGTATTTCTTGATGTTTATGATGACCTCCCAAAAGAACATCATAAGAGAGGTTTTTATTTACTTGCTTACTTTTTGATATTTTTTTGTGATGATGATATATTTGATGTTGAGTAAGAATAATTATATCTTCCCCTTTCCCCACCTTAGTTCAAAGAGGTCCATGCTTCCATTATGGAAGATACCATTAACACCAATGAGAAGCATCACATCATCAATATAGATATGACACTTACCCCATAGGAGGTTCAATATTATATTGAAATTATCATTGAGTTTGATAATTGATTATATTAAAATATTATAATATGTTTGGGATAGATAATTCCATTTTGGTGAAAAACTTAGTCACTCAAACTAATTATAAGATGATGAAATAAAATTTGTTGGAGATAAACCTTATTTGGGTTTACTTTAATAATTTATGCTTTTTAGGATTATTATTATTATTATTGTTATTATTATTATTATTATTATTATTATTATTATTATTATTATTATTATTATTATTATTATTATTGTTGTTGTTGTTGTTGTTGTTGTTTTTGTTGTTGTTGTTGTTGTTATTATTATTATTATTATTATTATTATTATTATTATAAATTTACTTTACCCTCAATTTATAAGGTGTCTCTCACCTGTCTTGTCCTCTGGTTGTATTTGGGAGTTACTTGCACAAATAAATCCTCACCTAACATGTCACATACTTCCCTTCTCTCTTTTTGGGAATAGAAAATTTAACACACAGCAAGGATGCCTTGTAAGGTCATGAATGGAATTATTTTAACTCCATTATCCTTCCTATTTCTCTAGTTAAGGTGAACTCTCCTCCTCTCTTCAACAACCATTTTTAATTTGAAATATTGTGATGCTTCTTTTGGATTGAGGCCACTCTTCTCTATTTCTCTTGGCTTCTACTTGCTATTATACTTGAAGTTCAATTATTTTTAAGGCTTCAAATATATTATGGGGTTTTTATCCATTTGACATCTTCCACACTTGTCAACTCCCATCTCTCATGTTATGAAATTTTTCCTCCTCAATACAATATTTCATCAATTTAATATATTATTTCAAAATTATACTACGATATTGAAAAATAGTCTAATATGGTATTAGAGTTATGACTTGTTTAAAAAAACTTTGAGATGTGTGTAGACTCGTGGCTAAAAAAAACAAAGATTTTAAACTTTTTTTGTAGGTCATTTATACCTAATCCAACCAATATTGTGGTTTTTAAAATCTTATTATTGGTATCAAGATCATAATATTAATTATTTATTTATCTTTAAAATCTAATTTTATATGTTTTCAAGTTAAAACAAAATAAAACATCAGTTATATTATGTAGTAATATTTCCTTTTTTATTAAATCATCAAGATATTAATATTAATTTTTCATTCTTAAAAAATACAACTTCTTAAGTTTTCAATTTGAAATGTTAATTTATTGATAATAATTTTATCTATTTAGTAAGATGCCTCAATATTAATTTTTTACTGTCCACATTGGTGGCATACTGTATCCTAGTGTAGACTTCCCTTTTATCCTGCTTTGAGTGTGTCCTTCCTTATGCTTGTATTTTTTATTTACTAAAGTTCATATATATTTGTGTGGTATTTTTTGTATTCATTTTCTTTTGGCTATTGAAATTATGATCTTGAAGGAAACATAACGCCTTCATTCAACATTGATAATAGTGCTTACATTTAGATTTTATAACATCTTCTTATTTAAAATAATCAATTCCTATATGTTTCCTTATTATTCACACATTCCTTTTCCTCCTATAATTATTTTTAGGAATAATTCCTTTACCACTTTACTCTGTGTGCTTTTATTTTTACCAATTTTGTTAATTAATTTTGAGTTTTATTCATTGAGTCAAAGTTACGCATTATTTTATTTACTTTTAAATATTTTTATGTTTAGTTTATCTAAATCCCAAAAATTTTAAAAATGATTATATTTATGGTTTAGAACTCCATATCTCTTTGGTAAAAAAAAATCAAAAGATTACATGCCTTTAAAAAGTGTTCATATTATTTTATCAAATTCAAATTTTTTTTTCAAGGAGTATGCTTTATTTCTATGGAATAATTTATTTAAGACTAAATGTATGCCTTTATAAATATTCAGAATCAAAACTTTTCAATGTTTTTAAATCAATATTTGTCCTTACCTTGCTTTTAGTTCGTAAAAGTAATTTGGTGTTGACTTATATTTACACTTTTTAATGCTTAGATTTATCCAACTCAATTTAGAAAATTAATGAGCATTGTAGTTGTTTTAATTCAACCTTTCATATTCTTTAAAATTATTTAAGTAATTAAAAGTATTTGTTTACAAACTATCTAAGTGTGTTGACACTTTACTAATAGTTTTTGCAAAAATTACCTATTATTAAAATGCCTTTAAATTTTTACTCTTTGCACTTCCATGGCATTTAAACTAGTGTTAGTTTTAGAATTTAATAATTTTTAGGTAAAATTTTATTTTCAAAATAATGAAATGTCTAATTTGTTATGTTAAATAGCATGTCAAAACATGACTTAAAATGCTTTACAATCCTCTTAAATTGAGTAAATGGCAACTATGAAAACATATATTGACACTTTTCATGAAAAAACTCTTCTTATGAGATCATTCATGCCTCTCCTATTGATTTTACAAGTTTTTCTTATGAAACTTGCACTCATTTGTAACAAACTTATTAAAACCCTACCTTAAAAATTATGCACTTAATGGGGTGTTTAGGTGGTGGTCTTTGTAAAAATTAGGTTGGTATTATTGAACCACTTTTTCTTAACTCTAATAAAATTTGTAAAAGACTCGATTTTAATCTTCCCACTACTTTTCATGCAAATTTGAAATAGTATTATCTTCCACACAGAATGACTTTTCACAATAGTACTCCTAATTATCATGCAATTTATTTTTATCATAATGTTTGTGATGTTAATTCTTTATTTAAAAATGATTAACTAGTGAGCATTTTGGAAAACATAGACATATTATTATCTCTAAATATTGGAAATTGTATCCATGCAAATCTAGTGGTAAATACACTAATAAAATCTTGCACTATTTGAAAATAACTAAAAAATATACCTCTAATGTTAAAAATATTTGAATACCTAAACATAATGTATCTTCTAGAGAATTTAATATCTCTTCATCCAATACTTTTTAAAATGATTCATGTCAAATATCTTTTTCAAGCAATACATATTATTTGTCTCCTTTTTTTATAAATTCAATCTTTTTATGCATTTATTATTTTTTATTGAAAAGAAAATATGCTTTGTTTGATCTCATTTTCACTATTTTTTTAAAAATATTTTTCACTTTGTGATATAATTTGTTTTTAGCTAAATTTCACGTTATCATCTAATTTTAGTTTATTATTTGTATGTAGATCATTTTATTTCATATTGGTTACATAACTTGAAATATTTGGGTTATCTTGTTTTTTTTACAAGGTTTAGTAGATCGTTTATCTTTATTATTGGCCCTTTTTCCATTACATATTTACTATCTTGTATAGAGAGTCTTCTTGGATATTATTGATTATCACACCTTCATCCTTATGAATTTTGGTGACACTTTATCTTCTTCTTCCTTTCTCAAACTATTGTATTTTATCTTGAAGAAAGTTTATATTATGGGGGAGTATTATGTAATCTCAACTTCCTTCCTTGTTTGTAAAAGTTTTTTTTTTTCCATTTTTATAACCTCAAATTAACTTTATGGGGGAGCATTGGATGTTAACCTTATTTGGGTTTAATTTAATCCTTTAATCTTATCCTAAGTCTATTTTAGACATGCATTTATTATTATAAATGTCTTTTATCCTATATTTATGAGGTTTCTTTCACCTTTATTGTCCACTTGTTGGATTTGAGAGTTACTTTCACAAGTAAGTCCTTCCCCCACATGTCACACACTTATCTTATCTCTCTTTGGTAATATGAAATTTGGGACACATTGAGGAGGATTTGTAAGATCATGATGAGATTATTTTAACTCTCTTATCCTTCCTCTTAATCTATTTAAATAGCTAGTTCCTCCACTCTTCAACAACAATATTTATCTTACAATATTGTGATGCATTTTTTGGCTTGAGTCTACTCCTACATATTTATCTTGGCTTATATTTTTTTATTAGAATTGGAGTTTAATTATTTACGAGGATTATAATATATTATGAGTTTTTTCTCTATTTGATATTTTCTCGACTTTTTAACTCTCATCTCTCATGTTATGGCTTTTTTAATTATCAAGATAATACTAATTTAATTTATTCTATTTTTTAAACATTATACTATGGTAATGACAACTAATATAATAAAAGTTGAGACCTATCAAACATAATGTGGATTTGACTATAAAACAATAGACCATCAAGATCCTTAAAGTTGACTTTGTTAAGCTTTTAGATTATTTAATGTGGATTTCATACATCATCTTTGTTTTTTATTTGATAAGGTAAAACCTAGGGTTTACAGGGATCTAGAATCACTAGAGTGTAATACAATAGAGTCAATAGGCCAAAAATAGGGTCAAGAATCCAAAAAACAAAAAATTATAGTACTTAGAGTGAAAACAAAAAATAAGAAATTAAAATAGAACTAGGAAGAGTGTCCTTCTTGAGGGTCTTAAGCATCTACAGTGTCCTTTGTAAGGAAGATTTGTTTTTCCTTTGATATTTTAGCTTGTGTGTGGTTCTCAGGTCCTTCTGCTTCTTTACGAAAGATCATTCTAGGGTGATTTTTTCCTTTTTCCTAAATGGGGGATTACATAGGGCTAACCCCCTTGGGGGAGCCTTGAGGGGGGATTTTAAAACCTTTGGTGATTGAAAGGTATGAGACTAAGAGGGTTATGCAAAAAGGATGAAATCCTAGATTGTGGTTTCGGCCTATATGTGGAGTGCATTCTATTCTTGAATGAGTTTGGTCAAACCCAAACTTGATTATTGTACCTTTAAATTGAAATTATTATACTATAGTTTATTCTTTTATAGCTCTTCTATAACAATGGCTTTTTATTTCCAAACTATCTTCACAGGGGTTCCTAGTTTTAAAGTAATGGATTTTAATTTGTGGATAAATAGTTTAAGTGGAAGGTCATCAGGGAGGACTTTGATAAACTATATTAGGGGGTATGATCAAAGAGATGGTGAGATCCCTCAGTGGGATCCTCCACTATGAGGTCCTCCTTTGAGTCCTCCCCAGAGGAAGAGCCCCTGGGGGGACCTCTCAGCATTAGAAAGCTTGTCTATGTTTAACCAAAAGGAGAATTAATCCTTGATAAAGGATGGGATTTATGTCATTCACTTGGTATAGTAGGATGATACTCTCAAGGGACTTTATAAGAAATTAGGGAAAACTAATTTTATACCCAATGAAATGATTTAAAATAGAAAAGTGGTGGGATAAAATAAGTGTATATTTACCTTCTAGTGTCATGTACTAAATGATTTGAAGGTAAATGTCAAGCCAGTAATGTGGAAGATCAGCTTGGGGAAAGCTTTTTTTGTTTGTCTACACAAAGTCATTTATTTTGAAAAAACATTATAGTGACTCATGATTTTTTGACTAGTTTTTAAAAGCCTTCATGCCTATACATGGAATTTTAGTGGCTTTACTGATGAACTCCTCCAAAATATTAATGGCAATGCCACATATGGTCACTTTCCTCTTATTCTAGGCAACCATGAAATCATAGGTAATCCCAAAATTATGTTCCATAACCCGTTCCATAAACTCCATGAGTCCCCCTTTTCAGCTTCTTCCATGCTTTCTTCTATTCATGGACCTCCTTACAAAAGTTAGGTTCCAACCCATCCATCTCACCTCCTATAGAGACTATGTTCATAGTGTTAAAACATCATCTTTGTTATTGTAGATTCTAAATATATATTAAATATGATAAACTAGTCTTGTATACTTGGAAAATATCACTCATAGATCAACCCTTTAATTTAGGATCTTTCAAATGTTTCAAAGGTCACATTTACTATCTCACTATGTCTAAATGCTTATATTATAGTTTGACTATGATATTATAATTTCCCAAATCACTTATATCCAATAATATGCTTAAAAACTAATATATATATCATTCACTTTTAGTTACAAATATTAAAAAAAAAATCCATTCTCCTAGACAATACCATCCATATTTTTAATATAGCATAGATGCTAGTGTCCATGTTCTAACACTAGTATCCATACTTAACAAACACACAAATTTGAAAATATTTCAATATGTATGGGTTAGTATGTTCATCTTAATTAACCATATCATGAGATATTTTAAAAATGTGTGACATAAATTTAAAGCAAATACCACTCATTTAATCATCTATAAATTACCTAGTAAGCACCTATGGAGTTATCAAAATCATTCACACAACTGAGTTATACTACCTTATTAATCAATATTTACATATCAGTCATAGGAATAATATTATTATAGGTGTTAAATATTCAAAGAGTATCACATGAGAAATAATATCCAAGTTTAAACATAGATCATTGCATGCACTTTCATATAAGGTATTACACCATTATTCACACACAAACTCGCATAAGGGGAGAACTACATTAATTTGTGGACTTATTTGGATTATATGGCTATGTAGGTAGTTCTGATTGACAAAGGGCTCTTTAAGGTCAATTTTAATTCTCTTGAACCCACTAAATTCTATTTTTCAAGCTAGCATGCCCTAATTGGAGTATGTAATGTTTTAAACTACATATTGATATACAAAACATGGGTGCATGATCCAAATATATAATCTACAAAGTGATAAGGAACCCTAGTAGACATAGGTGGAATTTATAGAAAATGAATTCACTTCAACATTAAAAAAAACATTGATTTTAATATATAAGTATTAACACTAGTCTCCCTATTTCAATGGTAGTGTCTAGGCTGACATAGAGTTAATTTATAGAATTTGATGAATTAAATTTTTATTAGAGTGGGCCATAATTAAGGATTGGGACTAGATAGACATGAATGCAAAAATGTCTAAAACATGCAAATGAAATATGCAGAATACATAGCCTACTATAGCATCAAAATAAAACATGAGAAAAATGAAACTTTTACAATATGAACATTAGCCAAAATAGATTTAGGAAATGTACATTTATAGAGAAGTAAGACTAAACTCAAAATTAGAAAATATGTTAAGCCATATTTCATTAAATGACTTGATATGATATCTAAGACAAAAAAACATGTGTTTAAAAACCATATAATGATATAAAAAGCCTACACTAATGTCCCCTTAAGAGTAGCTTAGGTGGGTAGAATAATTAAGCCCTGACAACAAGGCTTGATGTGGTACATAAGTACATATAAAATATCCCTATAAGAATAGAGAGAATGAAGTAACTAAAAATACCCTCAGAGGATAATGTTGGAGCTACCCAAACCTCAATAAGATCCTTTAAATAAATATACTTGATCTCATTGAAATATTTGGTGAATACATCAATAATTTACTTTTTAGTATGGTAGTAGTGTAAAATAATGGCTTATCCATGAATAATTTCCCAAATGAAATGCATGTGAATCTTGATATGATTATTTGACTGATGGAGGATCGGATTCCTAAAAATATGGATGTGATTTGATTTTCAAATAAGATGATTATTATTTATTAAAACTAGAAATAAATTTTAGTGATAATCCACTAAATCCAAATAGTATTAGTTTCCATGTTAATAGATCCTCGGTATTCTTCATCTATATAAGATAAAGTAATAACATTCTACTTCTTTCTTGTCAAACTAATTTATCTTGAACTAAGGGAAAAATATAGCATGAAGTAGAATTTTGATTATAAATATCACCAACCCAATTTGATTTTGTATACCCAATCAAGTCAATGTTAATGTTTTATCCATAGTGAGTCCCAAAACTATGAATTCCTTGAATGTAGTGGAGAATATACCTAACTATATTGTAGTGTAGTTCATGTTGTTCATACATAAATATAGAGACAATGCCCACTGCATATGAGATGTCAATCCTAGTGTGATTAATGTAGATGAGACTTCCAAAAAGTTATCAATACAAGGTAACATCAACTAAAGGAAAAGGATAATTAGCCTCAAGATTCACACCAAATTGAAAGAGAATTGGATCTGACTTACAATCAACCATCTTAAACTGTGCAAGTAAATCAAGAGCATAAATGGATTTTGTAATAGTGATCCCAAAGTTAGACTAATAAATTTAAATCCTAAGGAAGTAATATAAAAATTCCCAATTCAACCATTGAGAACCTATCAGACAAATCATGTTTTACTTCTATAATGGAGGATGAAGAACTCCCTATGATCAAAAGGTCATCCACATAGAGAAATAAAGTCAAAAGTGAGTCATCCTACTACAAAATATAAATATTAGGATCAAAATGGCATCAATTAAACCCAACTAAAAGAGTAAATAATTCCACCTTGGAATACCAAGCCCAAGTAGCTTTTTTAAGGCCATATATACATTTATAAAGTTTGTAAACTAAGAAATAATATTTCACAAAACCTTGTCATTACTCCATGTAGATCACCTTATTTAGGTCACTATGAATAAAATCACTTTTCACACCCATCTTATAAACATCCCATTGATGTGTTTCTATAATTACAAGGCTGATTTGAATTAAACTCATTTTGGCAACTGAGGTAAAGGTCTCAATATAGTCAATGTTAGGTACATAATAAAAAACTTTTGTAACCAAACATGCTTTGAACTTTTCTATGAACCCATATGCTACAATTTTTTTTATAGATCCATCTATTTCAAACAACTTTTCTTCCCTTAAGACTAGGGATTAAATTTTAAGATTTGTTCATAATCAAGGAACCATACTCCTCTTCCATAGTAGTATCCCATTAAGTAGTGTTATATTCCTCAGAAAATTACTATAGATAAAAAAATAGATGCAATGAATGCATGTGGGACATTTTAAAAGTATGAAGATGTCTTCTTCATGTTTGGTGGATCTCTTACCTAATGTCCAACACTTTATAGTGTTTATCTAGCCCAAAGAGGACCTGAAGTCAGAGAGTTACGAGTAAATTCCTCATTCTCTAAAGAGTGTTTGGGAGAGGGAGGAAGTAAGTCCCCATCACTACTCTCATCATCAATATTATAATAAGAATATAGATAATCAAAAAATTCTCAAATGGATCTAAATCATAAAAACTATCATTAAATCCTAGTGAGTCTAAGGAAGACGGAGAAGTGTCAAGTGCAAAATCTAAAGGACCCTCTTGATAATGAACACTTTTCTCAATTAAAAACTCATGAGTGGTGGGATGGAGAAGCATTTATCTCTTAACATTCTTCAGATATCCAACAAAAGATGCTAGATTGACTCTAAGGTTTCATTTCCTTAGGTTTTCTTAGGGATGTGGGTTATGGTAGGAGATCCAAACACTTGAAAGTGCTTAACTATGGTGTTTTAACCACTCCACACTTTAAAATTAGTGACTCCTTTCAATGATTTATGAATAAGCTATTTATGGATATAACAAACATAGTTGATGGCCTCCACCCAATATTGAGGTGAAAGAGATTTGGGATGTAGCATACATTTTTCCATTTACTTCAAGTACATGAAGGAACTATATGTTGTATCTAAATCCCATCTAAAGTATACATTGTATCAAAATGATGGTTGACATATTCATCACCATTATCTATTCACAAATTATTAATGGATTTACTTTACTACTTTTCTACAAGGGCCTTGAAGTCTTTAAAGTGATTGAAGATCTCATATTTCTATTAAGAAAATACACTCATGTATACCTTGAAAAATCATCAATGGAGGTAATAATATATCTATTCTTGTCAAATGAAATTTATGGAAAAGGAAAAAAATATCACTATGGAATATCTCTAAAATTTGTGTAGTTCTCTAATATTTTAATTTGTCATAATTCTGTTCAAGACACTTACCAAGTAGGTAATCTTGGAAAACACCATAAAAAATGGACATGAGAAACCTGTCAAACCATGTCACTATGACTAAGTTTCTCTAGGTATCAATAGTTAAGATGGTTGAATCACACATGCCATAATTTAATTACCCCATCTATATGAGTGAGTAAAGTAGTAGAGGGTTGATTAGGTGAAAAATGTGAGAATGTGTACAATCATGATTGGTGATGTTATTTACCAAATGCAATTGTAGAATCACTATGTAATTCTATAATAACCATAAAATTAGGTGTACACTAAACTCTCTTTCCTAAACCCATGTGAGTGATATGATAAATAGATACAAGATTAGTTGAGAATTATGGAACACATAGAAAATATTGAAAATCCCCATCACTCACTTTAATAGACCCTCTCCCACAAAATTTTGTGGAAGTGTCATCACCCAATAAATTGGAAGGCATAGAAAAAGGTTCTAAGGATGGGAAAAGATCTTGTGATGAAGCCATGCTATGAGATCCAATAGAATCAATCACCCATGTTGAAGGCTGGGATTCAACTACAATAAGGTCCTTTCCATTAACTTTTCCCTTATTATTTTTTTTGGTATTAAAATACTCTTATGATAATGATCTCTATTTGAATGAATCAAGGATATTGATGTTACTTTTTTCAAGCATATTTATCAGTTGGTCAATTTATTTATTTATACATTTAGTTTCATCATGCCCAATTTTATTATAGTATTCAAATGTGATCATTGATTTATTGGATTTCCCACTTAAAGAGGAGGTCTTAGTTAATTATTTTGACTTAACATCAATTTATTGTCCCTTTATTTACTCTTGGTCCTCCTTGTTTTATTTCTTCTCTTTATTTTAAAAAGCCTTTTGTTTTCCATGACTCACAATTAAGGCATGTGATTTAAATGAATTCATTATACACATGAATAATATTATCTTGTTTTTGAGTCAAATCAACAAAAATCCCATCTATAGATGACATGGTACATGCAGATCTAAGGGGCCATTTGGTAGCATGAAAGGTAGAAATGAAAATAGAATAGCCATACTCAATTTGGAAAGGATTGATAGAATTAATTTTTTATCCTTTTTATCTGTGCCACATAGTTTCAACTACAACCTGAGTGATTTGAATTTGGTGAATAAGTCTTATACAGTGTCAAATTTTCTTGGACTCAAAATGATGAGTTCATTCTCCATATCATAACCCCTCATAACATACTTCTTCCCAAAGAGTTATTATAGTATGGTCTAAACATTAGTATGATTATTTTTAGATTCAATGTGAATGATAGATTTGAGAGAATTTGACAGGTATGATAGATCATAAGCCTCACCACATCTATTAAACCACTTCACCTTTTTTACATTATGTGTTTGTTCTATTTTGGTACCCATCATGATTTGGTGTAAAGCTTTACTCCCAAAGAATATTTTTACTTTGGTTTTACACTTATGATAGTTTAATAGTGTAATAAATGGAACCAAATTCTAATCCATAATATAGAAAGGTGGTATGTGTGGAACTGATAAAGTGAAATAAATAAGGAAATGAAACCCCCATAAATTTATAAAGGTTAAATTTCACAAAGCCCAATAATCGATCTAATGTGTAGAGCTTAAAAAAATCCCAATTTTAAAAAATGGTGCCTACAAAGGAGTTACTTTATAAAAATACGTGAGTGTGAAGTTCTTAAAAAAATACACCTTGATTTTTTTTTTTTTTTGAAAGGAATGTCAACAAGATCATTCCAAGCCCAAGATCTGAAGTATTGATAGTAAAAACATCACAATAACATTTGTAAGAGTTAAAAAGAGGTATGCAAAGATAAAGGCAATATCATATAATATCCATAAAATAACTTATGTATTACAAAGGAGAGGCCTTGATTATTTAGGCATGGAATGATAATAAGCAAGATAAACTAAATAATGTGGGATAAATCCACAAAAGGAAAAATTAGTAAAAAGACATCAACTATATATATAACCTAGAAAACATGAGAACCAACTCTAACACCCCCCATCAAGTGAAGCTAAGGGATACAAATAATGATAAATAAAGTGGCATATCCATAGTATGAGTCCTGATAATAGTCTTGATCAGGTACTCATGTACAATATATATCCATGAAGTGGAGAAAGAGAGAAAACCCATAGGGAAAAAACTCCCCCCCCCCCCCAAATTATGTAAAAGAGAGAAATTAAAGTAAAGGAAGGAAGGAATGACTTCATGTGGAATCCCCCTAAGGACAAATTCCTTCACCCCACATGAAGATCATTACTATATATCTCGCATGGATGGAAAGAATGTAAGGAACCATATATATAGGTGGTGAGATAAACCCAAAAATAAAATGTTCTTCCCATCAATATACCTCCTCCTAAATGATATGAAAAATATGTCCCAAAGACACATCACCTATATAAATATCAATTCCAATAGGAGAGATAATACCCTATAAGATTATATAAAAACCTCCATGAGTATATCCCATAGAGTGAAGTTTTTAAGATCCAAATCTAAGAGAATTTTTTTTAAAGGAACCAAGCACACAATCAAGTGGATTCAAATTTAGACAAGTAACACATGCAATCAAATGATATAGAAGCTATCATCTGACACTAAAGTGGTTGAGAAACACTAGAGATGTCATGTGGAAATGAAGATATCAAGTGAAAATTAAACTACCCTATGATACCAAAGTTGGCATGTGACACTTGAACTATCATGAAATAATCGAGTCAAGGTACAATACTTGAGATGTCATGCAACACTATCATACAACACCAAAGTTAGTGTGTGACACTTGAGCTATCATAAAATGATATCATGTGACATCAGAATTGGTATGTGACACTTCATATTCCATGAAACACTATCATGTGACACTAGAGTTGACATGAAAAACTCAAGTTATTATGCAACATTATCTTATGACACCAGAGTTAGCATGTGACACTCAAGTTTTTGTGTGACATTGAAGCTGTTAGATGGCCCTAGGTATAATGAAAGTGAATTAAATTATGTGTAAAATATTGTTTTATGTATATAAAATCTATGGAAATGGATAAGATAGGAATTAGTAGATGCAACAAGAAGATAAAAATAAAAATGTGTAACAATAATAGGCTCCTAATGGAAATCACCATCTAAACACATATCCTCATAAATAAGGGGAATAGGTGATGAAGGAAAAATAAATGTGGAACAATAATATTCATCCTCAAGAAGTCATGATGGTGTCCTTTCCATGATATCCAAAAGTGATGGTGAATATGCCACATCCTCAATAATCATGTCCTCTCAATCAATGAAAGGAATAGGAGTACAAACTATATGATTAATAGGTGCCTTAAGTAAACCATCATCAAAATATAAGTCCTCACTAACAAGAGAAACAATTTATATGTTATCTTCAAAATATAAATCCTCACTTACAAGTGGAGGAGGAAGTTCAAATAGTGCTTCACCCATGTCACTATCATTATAAAAAAATAATTCCTCATTAATAAGAAGAGAAAGAAGTGGAACAGAAAGAGCTAGAGTAAAAGAGGGTGAAAATAACCAAAAAGACTCATTATCATTCTCAAAATGGGCTAAAATAACATCCCAAGCTTCCTTTGGTGATGTATAACAAGTGACATAGCACTATAAAATATCTAAAATATAGATTCCAATCAAACAAAAAGTCTCATATTGTGTGGATGCAATCTAGGAAAGATATTCTTCATTTGTAATGTTGGGAGTGTTTCCAAACAAAACTCTCCATGTGCCTTTCCATTGTAAGTTCATCTTCAATTTGTTCTTCCAAATAATTTAGGTGGAGGTGTTGAGGGGCTCAAATAATTAGGAATCTATTATCAAAAAATAAGGAAAAACTCAAGAAGAAGAACCCTCTCAAAAATTCAAATCACCGCATGACAATTTAATGTCTCCCAATAAAATTAATGAACACCCCAAAAAATAATGAAGCTATCATCTAACCCAGATGCTATCAGGCAATGGTGGCATATGACTCTAAATTTTTCAAGTGACACTTCAACTATCATTAAGCACCATGTCTATCATATAACACCATTATTACTATGTGACACCATGATTATCATACAACACCATCATGCAACACCTTATCTATCCTATGACACCTTGGTTGCTGATGGATCTAATTTTGTTGTGTAACACCTTGGATGTCCTATGAAACCATCATGTGACACATTAATGTTATTGTCTGACACCTTGGTTAGCCTATGACACTATTATGTGACACATCAGCTACTTTATGACACTATGGTTATCATTTGGTACCATCATGTGACACTTTATATATTTTGAGATATGATTTGACCAAAAAAAAGTTGGGCACATAGATGAGATCTCTCCTTTAGATCTATGTGTAGAAAGTACATAATGAAAAAAAAGGTAAATCTATTTAAATAATCCTAGATATAAAATTAAATGAGCTCACAAATGAATGGATAGATATTAATGATTTCCAAAATAATGTTCCTATAATAAAAAAACAAAACCCTTTCCATAAGATAAAATTTATTTCACACCTTCTGATTCTCAGGAGCACCCAAAGATGGAGCAAGAGAAGAGCATACTTAGTATAGTAAGAATATCTATGAAAATAAGAAGATATATGGAATGATCATATGTCCTTTCTAAAAACTCCAAATGGATGCCTATAACACCTCAAAATATGATACCATGAAAGGAATGTCAACAATACCATTTCAATCCCAAGAACTATAGCATTAAGAACAAAAACATCACAATAAGATTTGTAAGAGCTGCAAAGATGATATGTAAAGACAAAGGTAATATCATATAATATCCATAAATAACTTTTGTATTATAAAGGAGAGACCTTGATTAAAAATTAAAGGTAAGAAAATAATTAATAGAAACTCACCAATGTGGGATAAATCCATAAAAGAACAAATTAGAAAACAAAACTATTTATAAAACCTCATAAAGATGAGAACCAACTCTAACAAAATTTGGGCTTGCATGCAAAAATTCAGACCCAAATTTAAAAAAAACAAAAAACATTAAGCCCTCTTGGTTGGTTGTGACCAAGGAATGAAATTACATTTGACCAGGGGTTAATCCCTAAGATGAGTGTCTCCCCTTAATGATGTTAGTTTACACTATGATGTGATTGGGTAACGAATGTCACTTTAAAACAATTTTTAATGACTAGTGTCACTTCTTGATAGTTTATATTTGACATGTGTATACATGTCACTATGTCCAGGTAAGTGTAATAATATGGGAGCATTAAAAATTATAAATGTGTAAATAGGGAGTGTCCATGTAATAAGAAAAATTTGGTGAGTGTCTGAACAAGTGGTAGAATCTGACGATTGTCTAGGCAAGAAAAAAATTGTAATAAGAGTTTGATTGGGTGGTATAATTTATAAAGTGAGTATGGATTATGTTATTACATTTCTATAATCAAGACTTAGGTTCTATTAATAGTCTAGACATGGCTCAGGTTCCATCTACAGTCTAAACAAGGTTCAAATTATGACAATTATCTAAGTAGCCCTGAATTTCTAAGGGATGTCCATGTAGGGGAAAAATTACACAAATCTTTAAAATTCCAAGGAACATCCAAAAAAGGGTATTAATATATTAAATATTCATTTAGATGTTAGGATCCACTTAGTGTTTGAGTAGGCACTAGATTTGAGGATCTATGTAGGGGTTGAATAATGCCAAACCTTGAAAATGCCCAAAAATAAAGGATCCAACACTACAATGGAAAAGTTAGAAATAAATCAATAAATATATTAATAAATAAATAAAACATATAAATGGTTTTTCCTTCAAGTCCCTTATCATGTATATTTGTGTGAATTTCAATAATACCCCTTCAAACTATCAAGAAAGCCAAAAATAATTGTTATACAGTTAGGTTAGGTTTATAGTCATTCCTAGGGTTTTGACACCCTATAAATTCAATGTCACAAGAATTTTTTGATGAAAAAACAATGAATAAGAGATGACCTACAAAAAATTCATTTTCCCTTATTCTTTCTATGAATCTGGAACAACAAATAATCCTATAAGAAGAGTAAAATCTAAGAAATGTTGAATATATGATATGCAAGGTCAAATAATTCAAGATTTGTGGCATGAAATATAAAAATTCAAAATTTCACAATAGAAGTTATGGAATTTAAATATAATAAATGATTTCATACCATGATTAAGTGGGCCACAATTTAAGATCGAGACTAGATATACATAAATGCATAAATATTTGAAACATACAAATGAAATACGTAGAAGAGATAACATGTTGAAGTGAAATTAAATAAGATTAAAAAATAAGAATTTGCATTATGAGAAATAACCAAAATAGATTTAGGAAAGGTACATTTATATAGAATAAAAAATCATCTCAAAATTAGAAAATATATTAAGCCATATTTTCCTAAATGACCTAATATGACACCTAATCAAGCTAAACAACATGTATAGAAAAAACCATATAATGGTATTAAAAACCTAGACTAACAAGTTGAGAATCATCATAAATTTTTCTACCCTTGCACTTATTATATATTATTTGAAATCATTTTATCAATTAATTATTATCCTTTCTTTGGGATTAAGTAATTAAATTACTATTTGGCATTGTACTTTATATATTTACCATATTTTCATAATCCAACATTATAACTAAATATTTTGAATATATTTTATTTAATTGAAATTCTTATAGAATAGTATTCTGCTTAATTGATTATGATATTATCCTTACCCTTATTTAGAAAAAGGGTCAAATATTTGGTTAACTTGACCTCTGATTCTTCTTATACAAATCATATCTTATCTTGGGTTTTGAGATTTCTAGGGGTTCAAATTGCTTTAGTTATGCATATCTAAATTTATTTCAATTATTATTGGAATTTTTTATTTTATTTGAAATGGTGAATGTTAAAAACATAATTTTTAAATGGAATATAGGTAATACCTAATTCATCATCTAAATACAAATCAATAATTAATTGATGTGTTTTTGTATGTCACAAAAGATGAAAATAGTAAACATTCTAAGGCTAATGCATCCACATATAGTAATGATGAATCCTTAAATGGTACTAATACTGATCCAATTCCAGCATCACTTCCATTGAGAAAACCATTTATTACTAAATCTATTTGGGGCATGGGATATCTTCAAACCATTATTCCCTAAAGATAAAAAATATATTACTACATCTTCCATGGGAACAATCAATACTTATAATCAATTATTGGTTTTAGTGCCTAAATTAACACAAGAGGTGTTTGAAACCACTATGGTGAATTTTAAAATATCAAATATTAATCTCAATGGGTCTACTTTGTAAGCCCTTCTCTAGGTTATCCAAGCTTTGGAAGCTATGGTTACAAATATTGAGCAAAATGCTTCAAAAGTTCTTCATGCTATTGATTCATAAGATGTATTGCATAATCCTCCTATACCCAAGATATATTATAACCCTTTTCCAACTAGTTTATATCTCCCAAGTTGACACTTTATGATGTCAAGGGGGATCCTTAATAACATCTCTGATCTTTCGATGCAACATGTCTCGATTATGATTCCAATGATTAAATTTTGACAAAATTATTTCCAAGAAGCTTAGATTACTATGATATGAGATTATTCTATGATTTACCAATATAATGAATGAAATAATTAAATCATTAAGAGGATTAATTTGTAGTATAATTCTATATTGAAATTATTGAAAGGATGACATATGAAAAAAATGTAAAGATAAAACAAGGAACCAATGAGCCTATAAATATGTTTTTAGGTACAATACAATGTCAAAAAAAAGAAACATCCAAGGGTAGATAAAGATCTTCAAGATATCTTCAATAAACATTTACTTGCCCAATTAGACTGGTCTATTGTTTTTAGTAAGGGTAAGTATTTTGTGGACTTATGCCATATTGCAATAAAAAATATTAATTGTTTATCCTACACACCAACTACATATAATACCATGTTTGATTTCAAACCAAGATATAAGGTAAAACTTATAAAGACTAAGAAGGAAGCAATAATGATGGTGAATAGTGTGTCCAAACAACCTAATTGTATCATATTATCCAATGCATCTAAGATATAATTTAAAATATTACTTGAGCTTCTAGATTTACTCAAGAGTTTATAAGAGTGTCATCTCATATCTCACCCTCCTCCCTTCGAGGTTGATATGAGTTGACATATACCAAAGAGATATGATGCAAATAATTACTATTACTATAACTAGTGTGATAGTATAATAGGAATTCCATGAATATATGTTTCAAATTTTAGCATAAAATACAAGACCTCATTGTTGTTTAACAACTTACATATGTTGATTCTCCTAAGGATTTAGGGTCACAACATGGTCGCCACCTAAACTAGAAGATATTCAACAATATGTTACAAGATCATTCTAGGGAAGCACTAGAAATGAAAATGAAATATAATACACATCCAACTCTACTAAATTATAGGCACACATAGATGGTATTATTTTCATAATTACACATGAAACACCTCTTATGGTTTAGATGCCTTGTATTACATTTGATGACAATGAAATCATGGATGATGACTAAGATATTCATTCCTTATTTGTTAAAGAACATTTTTATCATCAACCTATTTATAGTGTTATGGTTGATAATGGTTTTAGTTATAATGTATGTATTATGACATTATGAATACATTTTATATATACACATGATGATTTATACACTTTGACCAAGATGGTCAGCGAATTCAATGGGAAAGAAGAAGAGGTTTTTGGTGAGATTGATTTACATTTACAAGTTGGTCTAGCACATGTGATCACAAAATTTTTAGTTATACCACACATGAGAGTATTTTATATGTTATTTATATAACCTTGGATTCATAAATACCTTACATAGTACATAGATGTCTCAAGTATATTAATGCCAACAAGGAAATCATAGTTTTAGGGATTCAGTATGAACATCCACTACAACAAGACAATTTTATTCCAATACATATAATAATACAACCTATTTATGATAATAAAGGGTGAAAGGCTAATAAAAATGAAATCCCATTTCTTATTTGACCTATAATTGATAGGTCATCACATAATATATACATAGTGTACTTGATGAAGTTCCCATCTACACCTACACATACAAACCATTTGGTGAGAGCAGATCATCATGTTTCAAAAAAGGTATAAAGAAAAAAAAAATTATAATGAATAAGTGTAATCACATAAAAATTCAATTTTTACAACTTGAGCATGACTTGTGACACCCAAACCATAGGTCTCTCTTGCTTCCTTTCGTGACCCACTAGGCATGTTTTTATTATTTCCCAGTCATCCAAAGCCTTCCAGATTCAGCCCCAACTATCCTAGACTCCTCTCCCAGGCATAGACCTATCCATTAGGGTCCATTTACCCTTGGAAACTAGTGCCATAAGTTGTAATATAGCATTATACCCTAGGGTTTCCACTTTTTGGTGCTATTATCCAAGTCATTCTTAGCCTTAAATAGTTAAATTTCACCAGTTCCTTATCTTTTTCTGTGTTAGCCTAACGTGAAGTCATATAACCTAGGATCATCAATTTCCCTATTAAATCCTATTCAAGGGTCATTTAGAAGGTTTGTAAATCATTCAAAAGGAAAAATATAGAAATGCATTGAGCACATTCAAGCAAATCTTCTTATTCTCTGCATACAGCCAACCATTGTTATTTCCAGCCTACTCAAGCTCTCACAAAAGTCACAAGTCATCTCAAGATTACCCAAATTTGCATAATACTTGTATTACATACAAAATATTTCAAAATACACATTAAATTTTGGAGAACTACATTGGCCTTGATCCATCTTCAGAGTATTGGTATGTAGGCAGTGTGCCCATACATGGTGTGTGCTCATATGTTCAGTGCATAATACACACTAACCACGTATTATAATTTATTCAAGAGAAATTTTCAATCCTAAGGAGGAACTAAGAACATAGGAGATAAAATAAGTTACAAATTAAGATCTATATATGATCTATATTTTAAAATTCAAACATAGAGCCTCCAAAAGCATCAAAATAGAACCTAGAAATCTCAAAAGAAGCAAATAAAAAGGACTATAGCACCAAAAATAAGATTATATCACTAGAACCCAAAGTATATAATTTATGGCACTATTATCCAAGTAGAAAATAGACTTTTGGGTCTTGTTTTTAATAATCTACCTAGTCAGCTCATTAATTTGTAGTTCTAGATTCCTCTGTCTCAGTCTAGAAATCAGCTAAGTTCACTTTCTATCTCCTTGCTTTCTATTTTTAGTAATTAATTGATCAAATATAGATTTATAAAATTAGTAGGTTAATTTAGGCATAATATATTAAATATTTTATAGATTAATCTATACCCTTTACTAATTATGAAATTAAACACTTAATTTCCCAAAAATAGTAAAACATTTGGTGAACCTGACATACTTTGAATTTTTGCACAAAAACCCCAGAAACCCTAGGGATATTTATTTTTATTTTTTTTTCAATATTTTTTGGATTTTTATATAATTTAAAAATTATATAACTAAAAATTTAGTGAAATATTTTTAACAGTTCACTCAAACCCTAGTTTCCACATACTAGGTCCGTTTTGCACGAATCACTTCTAGATCACTAGGAAAAATATTCTACTAAATTTAAAAATAATTTTAGATTTTTCCTAAAATTTTCAAGTTCAAATTTAAAAATTTTAGTTAATTTTTTTCAAATTATTTCATTAATTTTGAAAAAAAATATTGTTTCAAATCCTAATTGCATCAACTAATTCCTAGTAAATTTCCATCACTATTCCACTTATTTTTTTGTAAATTTTGATTGAATATTAAAATAAAAAATTCATTCCAAATTTAAAATTTCATAGTATTGTGCAAATAATATTTCTAATAACTCCCTAGGTGCATGCACTAGGTCCTATTTCATTTTAAGCTATCACCTTACATGTTTGATAGCTTTGTATCATTTTTTGTACAAATTCTAAATTACTATTTTAGACTTTTGTGTTTCTTTTATCTAGTACTTTATAGTTTTAACACACTACCTATTACAACTTATTGCAAAACATTCAAATACATTTCAAATTATTTTACTACTTGCACAATGGCCCAATATACTAGTTTTGATGAAAATGATAAAATAGAGCTTTAAGAACTCTTAACCAAAAACCTAGATATGCAAGATGACATTCTTAGAATTATAAAAGAGGAAAAATAAAAGGTAAACAATGGTAAATCTTCTCAAACTATAGAAACACCAATTTCACATAACACTATTGGGGCAACTATGTCATAAAAACCCCCTACAGTGGCCCAACCTTCTTCTATTCCACTAATTGTAACTAGTACATCCCTATCTCCTAATGTGGCAGCCCATGTACAAGAGATTTGATCTTTTCAATCCAAGGTGAAACATCTTGAGGAAGGTACCACAAGAACTACATAGGCATTGGATTTTGTCACTTTATTATATACGCTTTTAGCATGATATATAATTTCTACACCTTACCACCTGGATTTGTACAACCTAAGATTACTCTTTATGATGGCAAGGGTGATAATGAGACACATTTGAGATCCTTTCATGCAACATGTTTGGATTATGTACCAAATGAATGGATATTAACTAAATTATTTCCAAGGATCCTCAAGTATTATGAACTATAATAGTTTTATATCTATCAAATCAGTCAGTCAATACATTCAATCCTATTGTCGACATGTTCCTAGCACACTTCAGTATCAACATTGGTGATAAGGTGTCATATGCTCAAATTTCACAACAAAAACAAAATTCAAATGAGCCTCTCACTGAGTATGTTCTTATATATAAGACCATATTGGCTAATATTACTAGTGATATGGTAGATCAGGAGTTATATGACCTCTTCAAACAAAGTCTTCTACTATTTTTACATGAGATAATTATGTTTAAAAGATTCTCTTCTTTCACTGAATTATGTCACACTTTAAAAGAAAAAGAAATAAAACTCATATCAATGGGCAAACTTAGGTACACAAGTGTATCAAATACAACTAATAATAGTAACAACAAAGTCCCATATAAGGTCAAGTTTAATGAAAATAAAGGATAAACTCAACAAACAATCAATGCAGCTTCAGAGCCCTCATAGAGAGTCACATTATCAGCACCTCCTCGATGACCTTTTGCAAATCTATAATTTTCTCTAGCTAGAGTTCTACATTAGCTACTAAAATGTAATATCATTTATCTACCTCCTATCAAATAAGTTGATATAGTAAAGGTTCTTCCATGAAGATATGATTAAAATAAAATTTGCAACTTTTACAGGGCACTAGGCCATAATACAAACTAAAGCATTAATCTTAGGCATAAGATATAGGATTTAATTGATGCCAACTAGATTGATCTAGGCACTTTAGTTGAGCCTCCTCAGGCCAAACCAACACATGATAAGTCACTTAAAATCTTTTCAAATATATTTCCACAACATGGAAAGATAGAAGAATAAGACACATTAGGTGTATGCCATGCATATCAAGCACATCCTCCACCAGCTACATACAGGGCACTAGTGACTAATTCACATCCATTGAGCCACATGAATGGTACCTTTCATCTTTCTATTTTGGCCTTTCATCTCCTTTTTTGAGCAAGAGATTATCGAGGATGACATAGCTTATGATGCACTCTTCATCAAATATTTTATTCATGATCATCCCATTCACAATATTTTAATTAATAATGGATCTAGCATTAAAATGTGTACAATGACACTACTAAAATATTTGGGGTATATAGAACAAGATGTCACTCTAAAATATATAGTTATCAATGGATTTAGTGGAACTACATTGGGTGAGATCATCATCCCTTTATAAGTTGGTCCTACATGCATGACCACCCCATTCACTATAGTTCTTAACACAAGAGTCTTTGAGTTATTACTTGGTATACCTTGGATACAAAAACTCCAAGAAATTCCATCTACAGTGTATTGATGCATGAAATTCATTCATGCTAATCAGGTTATTATAGTTACTAGATTTCCATATGAGTTGCTACTTCTAATTTTAGTGTCAATTTTAGTTCTAGAGCTAGTTTCAGTTCCATCACTAGTTCTAGCTCCATGACTAGTACATAAGGTCCATACACCTCCATATATTCAAGATTCTAGATAGCTTCTAGCTATAATTTTCACACCCAGAGTAGTTTCATTGAGATCTCATGCATCTACACATTGAGAAAATGTTTAGAGAGCTTCTCCTACTTACAAATGGGTCCCTAAGAGCCCTACAATTGCATCTACTTCTCAAAGTTATAGAGGATCCCTACAGTCAATTTCTACTTCATATATTTTAGAGCATTTACAACATATCCATCTTTTAGAGCCTCAGTCTTAGCACTTCTATCATGTCTCACAATCACACATGATTTCACTTTTTGATATTGGACACCATGATAGGGAATCTCATATGAGACTCATTAGTTAGTATCATTCCTTTACTCACATTATCCATACATAGTCTTCTTCTAATTTTTTGTACATAGATTATTCCAAAAATACAAAAACAATACAAAATTCAAAAATATAAATATATCTATCAATTGTATGCATCATCTATGTTTCTCACATTGCTAAAATATTGTGTTAGACTTACATTACATTGTTTATTGCTACTTGTTTGTCAATTTATCTATATTACCATGCTTCACTTGATCTTCTTTGAGTGTGTGAAATACATCTAGATCCTTCATTACTTTACTTCACCCATCGAGGGGGCATCTTACTTCTACATTCTAGCTACACATCAATACATCAACCCATTGGGGGCACACTTTACATGACTACACCATCCAGGTTATGTCATTCTCACACTCCACACTCTATACATCTTGTATATTATGTACCTTAATAGATTGCATAGATATTACATTAAAATTCAGTAGCATTTATCATAATTTTGTATTTCATAGCATATACATTAGTCTTATACCACATATCTTGTACACTCTTGCTTTTTGTTTTCCATAGTTATATGCTTGTCTATATTTCCAGTACTTTACATGCTTCCATTTGTGCTTTGATTATCTATATTTGTTTGCATTTTCTAGTTCCTATTTACTTTTTACTTATGCTTTAGGACATTTTCCAATGTCTTTTACTTCTATGTATATTGTGTGTGCCTTTGGACATTTGTTAATGTCATTTGTGTGTGCCTTCTATGTTCTTGTGGCCCTTGTGCCAATATTTTCTTGTTCCCATTATGTGTATATGCATAATTCGAACATGCCTTGTATGCCTTGCATGTCTATTTGGCCCCTTGGCCACCATTGCATGTTTTTTGCTTCTTTCTTCATATGCTTGTTGCTTGATTATTTCTCTTTGTGTGTACAATGCCATGATTTCAATCATGCATTTACCTTATTTCTTGGATGCATGATAGACATCATGCTCCATCCCTCCATGCTACTAACAAAATTACAACTAACATTGTGCATTTCATCTCTCTTGTTATGCACATGTTATTACATTGTTATATATATCTAGGCATACCCTTGTGGATCTAACAATATCTCTATACAAATTTTTTTATATCTCGAGATCATGAATATCAATGTTATATCAAACATTTTCACAACTTAACACACTTGCAGGGATTCTTCTTCTAAGGGTAGTCATTATAGGGATTTCATTCCTACCCTCAGAAGAGGGAGAAACAAATAGGGGTTTTGTCATAAATATATAATCTCCTAAATGGTAAAAAAAATTAGTTTTAAAATACATATTCCATATTCAAAAATTTAGTACAGGCAGGCCAAATTAGGTATATAACATAGAACATAGTCTAGTTTTCAATTTTGGCTCTAGATAATAGTGCCAAAAATGGGACTATAATACTAGACCCCAAAGTGTCCAATTTCTAGTGCAAGTGTCTAGATAGCAAAATTTCTAGTTTTTCTAGAATCAAGCAAAAGGGTGAGTTTAGTCATGGTTTTTCCATAACAATACAATCTAGAATATAATAGTTTTTAGCACTTATTTGCTCAGAGAATCTAGATATAGGGGGCATCATCAATGGCATGAGGGTTTTTACTTATAGTTTATACATGGTATTTGATACAACCTTTAGTTCAAAATCTATGTTCCAAACACCAATTATTAGGGAAAATGTGCACAGCACATGGACCTTCTCTTTTACAAGTTTAGTACATTTTTTTTGCATGTTCCTGGTAGTTACATACCTTACTCCATTTGTAGGTGGTTGGAATCAATTTCAAGTAAAATTTAATACGATTTTTCTTCCGATGCACCCAAGTTCTTGAGTGGCTTCCTAAGCCTTGATTCTAGTTTTGGAAGGGCTTCTATACAAGTCTAATTTACATCTTTTGAAGTGGCCAACATTGGCCTAATTTTTAAGCACATTCAGCTATCCATACCAACATTATTAGATCATAACACTTTCATGGGCTTTAGGAGCCATCTCATATGATATTTAGCATTTACCAGTATCTTTCTATTTAGAATCACATCATGGGGTAATGATGGAGCCAAAGGACTAGCTAGCCTTTTTATTCTTGAGCCACCTATTCAAAGGGATTGGACACATGGTCCAGACATGAATTAGCACCTGCATAATTTGTTAACTTTGCATAGTTGGAAATGATGGAACCAAAGGGCCTAGCTTTACATTCTTGAGCCACCTTCTAAGGGATTGAGCACTTAGCTCATCCATAGATATAACTCTTGGTTTAAACATACATCTAGCATCACTCATCACAATCTAGTAGCACAATAGGTTTTGTATTGCTTCACATAACTAGTGAGGTGTATTTGTTCCTTTCTCTTCCTTTATCTCTCTTTACCCATATTTATATATTTTTATTTTAGATATAGCATATATAGTAAGAACTTTACATACTTGTATATGTATATAGTATAATGTGCTCTCACTATGCACAATCCAACATCACACATCTTCTTAGGCTTAGCCTCATAGGTAAGTTTAGGAAAGCTTTTATTTTTCTCCTTTATCCTAGTATTTCACTTTGCTACATACTTAGAATAAAGGGGGGACAAATTTAATCACATAAAAATACAATTTATATAACTTGAGCATGACTTGTGACACCCAAACCATACGTCTCTCCTACTTCCTTTCACAACTCACTAGGCATGTTTTTACTATTTCCCAGTCATCTAAAGCCTTCCATATTCATCCTCAATTGTTATAAACTCCTCTCCTAGGAAAAAACCTATCCCCTAGGGTCCCTTTCCCCTTAGACACTAGCACCATAAGTTAGACTATAGCATTGGACACCAAGGTGTCCACTTTTTGGTACTATTGTCCAAGTCACTCTTAGCCTCAAATGATCATATTTCCCTAGTTCCTTGTCTTTTTCTCTATCAAGCTAATGTGAATTCATATAAACTAGGATCATCAATTTCCCTATAAAATCCTATTCAATGGTCAGTTATAAGGGTTGGTAATCATTAAAAAGGCATAAGTTATAAATACACTAAGTACATTTAATAAAATATTCTTATTCTTTGTATACAACCAACCATTGCTATATATAGCCTACTCAAGCTCTCACACAAGTCATGAGTCATCTCAAGATTGCCTAGATTTTCATAATACTTATATTGCATACACATGATTGAATAATACACATTCAATTTGGGAGAACTACATTGGCCTTGATCCCTCTTTAGAGTATTGGTATGTAGGCAGTGTGCCCACACATGAGGTGTGATTGCATATTTAGTACATAATACACACTAACCCATTTTACCAGTTGATTCAAGATCACTTGTCAAGACTAAAGAGGAATTATCACCCTAAGAAATAAAATTAGTTGCACATAGAGCTCTATAGATGATCAAGACTTGCAAATTCAGACACAGAGACTCTAGAAGCATCAAAATAGAACCTAAAAAGCTTAAAATAAGTAGATCAAAATGAATATAGTGCCAAGAACAAGACTATAGTGCTAGACCCCAAAGTGTCTAGTTTTTATGGTACTTTCTATGCAAAAATAGACTTATAGGTCCTATTTTTTATAGTCTACCTACTCAACTCATCAAATTATAGTTCTAGATTCCTCCATCTCAATCCAAAAATAAGCTAAGTTCACTTTCTATCTCCTTGTTATTTTTAGTAATCAATTGATCAAATCCATATTTAGAAAATCAGTAGGTTAATTTAGGCATACTATATTACATATTTTCAAGATTAATCTAGACCCTTTATTAATTAGGAAATTAAACACTTAGTTTCCTAAAAATAGTGAAATAATAAGTCATAAAGCACTAAATAATGTGTCCATGAACCATTATAGCTTCTACTACTAATTTAAAACCATAGAGTCCTATGAGGCATACACATAGTATCATAAATTATACAACTACATATTCGACACACACACACACACACACACACACAAACACACACACACACACACACACACACACACACACACACACACACACACACACACACACACACACACACACACACACACACACACACACACACACACACACACACACACACATATATATATATATATATATATATATATTATCTTTGGTAGCATGACTAGTTTACTGTAGCATATTATTAGTATATAACACCTTACGAGCATCCCTTAGATGGGATCATCGAATAGACATTTTTTCCTATTAAAAAAATTACAAAAAAAATTAAATAACTAAATAAATAATACAAAAATATTTAGCCTTCACATATTTACTATATTTTGTATATGTTGTTTAATTTATGTTAGTATATATCATATCATTTTATTTATATACACATTTTTCATGGTACTTGAGTGTGATACATGCATACATTATATCCATGATACATGCACACACAAATGTTTGAGCTTTCCTCTATTGACATAACACACTATGATGGGGGCATCTACTTCCATTAACCATGATTGATATAGGTTCAAAATTTTTATGATAAATTTACATTATCATTTTAAACTTATATACTTATGATTATACATGACTACACTCATGATTACATATTATATAGTCTATTAGATATGTTATGATATAAGAATTTCTTCTAACACATATATGTAGGGACTAATATGATATGCTTATGCTAGTTTCTTATTTATTTCACTTATTAATATTTTCACATGGGTTGCTTGAATGTAATTCTTGTTTTTTGCTTTAGCTTTATTGTGTAAAATTTTATCCTCATAGACACAATTATAAAAATTGGTAGAATTTGATATAATTACATGATTTAAATATACACTTGGGTCAAAATTTTAGGCATTTGGCATTGATTTTCATAGATTTGGAATACCATTTTTTATATTTATGATAAATATTATACACAATTTATAGATATTCAGTTTGGGACACATTTTAGGTGAATATGCCATGCAAATAACCAAAATTATAGATATATATTCATAGTATATACACATTTATGTACTAACCTTACCAAGATGAAACATTTTATCTTTTATCTATTTCCATTTCACCCCCTTAAGTAGTTAAATTAGAATCAAATGCCCTCAATGGGTTTGGAAAGACTCCCCTTTATAGGTTGATATGGTTATACCATTTGAATTGGATAAACTATATATAGACTTGAGATATGTGATCAAGATTTAATGCACTAAATGGACTTAGACCAACTCATATTTGAACCAAATTAGGGTCATGATCACCCTCCAGTTATCCTCTTCAAATATCCAAGGATTAGTTTTGAACCTCTCTTTCTCCAATGTATCATCTAGGAAACATCATTATCTAAGTAAACTACCAATGGGTAACAGGGTTGCATCGACACACATGTGCCCTTTTTCCTTGATCTCTTTTATTTTAAGTATTTTAATTATTTAAAATTTCATATTATATGCATTAATTATATTTTAACATGATCTTGGTTTCAAGTAATACACAAATGATAAATTCAAATAGGGAAAAATTCAAAACAAGGTGTGTTGTACACACCAAGGTATACATTTAATTTTTATTTAACTTAGTATTTTCATTCTTATATATTACTAGATTAATATGGGGAATTATTTTAAATCTAGAATTTATATGATAAACAAGTCTTGTAAACTTAATAAATGCCACTCATTTCTTAACCCCTAATTTTAGGACCTTTTCACTATCGAGAGAATCATGTTCACCTTCTCACTATGGCTAGATACTTATCTTATAGTATGACCCTGATATAATGATTAACTAGATCACTTGCAGCTCACCATATTCTTAAAAATGATATATATCCTTTACTATAATTTACAAATCTTTATAATTTTCTTATTCTCTTGGACATTATTGTCTATATTTAGACACTAACATCAATGCTAGTGTCTATGTTGTAATTCTGGTGTCTATATTTCATAATCACTCAAATTTGAAAATATTATAATATGTATGGTTTAAACTATTTGTCTTAATTAACCCTCCCATGAGAAAATTTTAAAAGTTAGGGTATAAGTACAAAACAAATCCCATTCATTTAATCATCTAAAAAATACCAAGTAAACACCTATTTAGCTCACTAAATAATTCACACAACTAAGTTTTAATTCCCTATTCTTCCATGTTTCCATATAATTCATATGATCAATATTTTAATATTTTTAAAGCATTCAAAGAGTATATTGTGAGAAAAAATTTCCAAATTGTAAGATACTTCACTAAATTTACTCACATATACCATATTACACCATTTTTCACATTCAATCCCACATAAAGGGACAAATAGATTGGAAAAAGGACCTATTTAGAGTATATGGGTATGTAGGTAGTGATCATCGATAGTGGGGTCTTTGTCTCAATTTTACTTGAGCTCACTAAACCCTATTTTATAAGGTGGTAATCCATAATTGGATGATCTAGGGTAATGAGCCACATACTAATATCTAGAACAAGTATGCATGATCTAAATAAATAATGTTCAAGCTGACAAAGAACCCTAATAGGTTAATGTGGAATTTATAAAAAGGACATGTACTTGATTTAGATAGAAGTGTTTGTTTTAGGACAAAATCATTAATGCTAGTACTCCTATTTTGATGGTAGTGTCCAGACTGATAGAGAGTTAATTTGTTGCGTATGATGAATGGAAACTAAGCATCATTCTAATTATTGTTTCACCTGTATTTCTTAGATTTGATTGTGCATCATTAAACAAGTTAAGCATTATCCTTTCTTCATGATTAAGAAATAAAATTACTATTTAGAATTGTAATTTATATATTTAGCATATTCCCATAATTTAACATTATATTTGAATATTATTAATTTTAATTATTTAATTGGCTTGTTTAGAGAATAAACTTTTTTTATTAATTTATTCTCCTTACCCTTGTTTCCAAAAAGAGTCAAGCAGTTCATAATAAGAACAATTCAATCAAGATATACATTCACCTTATATCAACAAGGCATGTTTTAACAATTATTTTCCTTTACACTCAATAAATGTTATTACTGATGTGGCAATTGTTTATGAGATTTTATATTCAATGGATAGTTTTTCAATATAATTAAACTCACATCTTCGAGGAGGATTAAAGTAAGATAGTGGTTACCACCCATTAAGGGGTCTTTAGTTATGTTGCCATGCCTCTATACCTTAAAAACATTGGTGCCACTCACCAAAGGGCCATGAATCTTATTTTCCATGGATTAATATAAATCATTATTTAGGCACCTAAATTTGGTAGTATACACTTTGTAACATCAAATTTTTCATAAATTGACATACTTAGACTTGTTCGTACACATTTGACTCATGCACACTTTCCCCTATCCATCTACCAAACTATTATCTTGGATGCCCTAGTTTTCTCATACAAATAGTATATATCACCCTAGTTTATTAAATAATAACCCATAATCCTAAACATAATATCACCATATCCCAAATCACTAATTTTTCCTCTCAAAATAATACTGACAATAATAGGATGCTTGCATTTTTATATAAGTGTTCACCTCTATCAGTACTATCTAGAAACCCTTAATGAATAATTTTAAAATTTAAACATATCATTTAGGTCTATATATACACATTTCATATGTTAGTTATATTAAGAAATATCAAAGAGTCATTTATAAATATAATTCAAGCTTAGTGTCATACTCATTAGGAAATTACTTAGTCACTTACTATCTAGTATTCATTTTGTAAATTCATATGAAGATTAAGAAATCCTCTATCACTCTATTGAAACATTATAAGAAAATAGTCACTTCTAAATTTCATTAACTTGTAATCCCTATTTTTGAGTCCAAACATAAGCATATGGTCAAATTTTCATGTTGTTAAGTTTTGAAAGCTAAGCATTGAATTGTATTATAGAATTGTCAAAATGGTACACACATGCATCTAGGTGGGATAATTACATGTGGTTTGAGCCCTATTTATATTATTATAATGTAGGAAATATTTATTCATTTAGTATGGATTTTTTGGAGTTATCAAACCCACTTTCTAAACCTTTTTTACAATTCAATCTTGTGTCAAAAGTATAACTAGGGTTTCAAGGTAAGGAGAATCACATCAAATATAATTTCATAAGGCTAAGGGTAAGAAAATACAAAAAAAAAAAAAAAAACACTAAAATTTAAGTCACAATGTTATGAGGCAACATAAAATTTTACATTTAATTGTGATAATAATGACATAAACTAGGTAGTACTAGTCATTGCAAGGGTCTGATATTTGTTAGCAGCATTCATGTAAGTTTTTAGGTCCTATTTTTTAATTCAAGAAATTACAAGGCTAATAATTTTTTTTCAATATATTGTTGCATGGGAAATTAATAGTATAAATTATGAATTATATAAGTGCATATATTTTCACTTGCCTTATCAATTCTAAAAATAGTAAATGCAACATGAATATCTGTTTTACATTCATATTTGTTTGGTTAATGCCTTATTTTACACAATATAAATTTTAATAGTTTTATCTTATTTATATTTTATTAATCATGATAATATAGGTTAAAATAATGCACCTAATTTGGTTGCATCAATGTCAATTTTCAAAAAGGCATAACATAAGGATACATTTTGTAAACTATACAAGTATCAATATATGGGTTAAGTAACTATTCAAGTATTCATAAAGTGTGATTATTGGAACGAGGTTAAATATCATGAAGAAGAGGGGGAAAATACATGTGTTATTATATTTATATAATAATTAAACCACATAAGATATGAATTAAAACACATTACACATTGTGATGGATCAATAGGCCATATTACATTATATATTACTTGTGGTCCAAATATTCTAGATAATTTTATATTTTTGATGCCTCTGTGGAACAATTTCATTATACATTGGGACAAAAAAATTTATAAAAAATTCAATTTATATTTGACACTCTAAAAACATGTATTAAATTTATTTTGAAGTTAATACATTTGATATTTTATAATATGAAAACAATGAGCACGAAAAGATCAAAATTTCAAGTAAAATTTAAGTGCACTCATTTAATAAAATAATACTTGGTCCATCACATAGTGATGAGTAAAATTCAATACATATACATAAAATTTATATAAGAACAAATGGAAATATGACACACATACGGAGGTATGATGCCTCTAATGATGATGACATGTGAACATTTGATGCAAGTATATATCCAAAGATAGTAACTCTATCACCATATCATCCCTATAAATTTATTCATAAATAGGATTCCATATTGTAATTGTAAAAAATTAAAAATATAAAAAATTAAAAAAATCAAAACTAGAACCTATGTGTGACATGTTTTGCTAGTATACATGATTGAGTGATGTTTTTTAATCATATACATGGGGAATTACATATCCATTTTATACAAACATTATTTTTATGGTATACATGAGTGGGGTACATGACATATAGGTTTCATATGATACATGGACATATACATGTGTGACACTAACTACACTTAGGGGATACATTTTTACATTGGGGGTACAATTACACATTTATTAGGTTATATCTTTATATATTGATCAATTTATCATATTAGGTTGAATATATGAATTTATATTCTATATAATTTTTATGTTGTTATTTTATATTGATATTATGCTTGGATTTACTTGATGATGATATTTATTTATTATATGGATAACATTAATTGGTTCATGCACATGCTCATTGATGTTAATTATTACATTATATGATGATTGAAGTGTGCTATATTTTTAATTCTTTGACTTGATTTATTATGTATTCTAACATCACATGTTAATAATTTTAGAGGATCTTATTGTCCATGCCATGTCCATGCCATGTCCATGTTGTCTTCGAGTTCAGTCAAAGTCATATTGCACCTTGAGTGCTTATCTATTTCATAATCATGATATCTTTTGAATATATTATGGATAAATATATGACTACTATGATTTATATCATGCATAATTATATTTTGTATAATTCCATGATTTATATCATGCATTTACTATGATTATAATTTTTGTGTGCCTAATTGTTATATCTACTTGACATGACACTTATATGTCCTTTACATTAAATTACATATTTCATGCAGGCTTGAATGATTAAATATTTGTATGATGGCATATATTATTATGGTTTTATACATACATGACATGATTATATTTTTATATATACCACATGAGGTGCATAAATCCCTATTAAGATGAGTGATTTTCAAGCTTCATATCTTATCTCAAAATGGGGGCATATAATGGGCTTGTCTTAGATATTTAGGTCTTGATAGTTTGATAATTCATACTTATATCATATTATGCAATTCAACTGGGATAAAATGAGAATATTGAGTCATATGTGGAGGAATAATTCATTATTATGAGAAATAAATGGGTTAGATTGAGCAAGTTAATCATATTAATCATAATTATTAGTTTGATGAAGTTTATCATACTAAGAAATTTGAAAGATAAATTATATAATTATATATCACTTTTAATTACATATGTATCATATTTTGGCATGAATGTTTTTGAAAAACTTGTTTCTATTTTATATATTAAATATTGATGATACTACATAAGAACTTTGGATGTAAAATCTACCTAAAATGGTTGATACAAAGTTAAAATTTACAAACAAACCTATTTTAGAGTTTCAACTTTACATAAAAACTTATTTCAAAGTTCCACCTTGACATATGAACCTATATCAGGGTTCCAAAAATAGAGATATGACATTTAAATGGGTGTGATTAAGGTTTTTATGGTGCTCAACTTCTATCACTTCTCTATATCCAATGGGGGTTAAGGAATTAGAAATTTCAACTCATGATTTTAGAGGTTGTATATCCTTAGTGTATAATAACCCCATGACATTATCCAACAATTTGAATAAGTGACATATTTTTTATTTGATATGGTAAAAACTAGGTTTTACAGGGACATGGAACCATAAGAGTGCATTATAGAAGTTTAAACAAGTCATCTAGGGCATAGAAACCAAAAATAAAAAAAATAGTACTTAGCACAAAAGCAAAAAAAAGGAAAACGAGTAGAACTAGGAAGAAGGTCCCTCTTGAGGGTTATCAGCTTCAATACTGTCCTTCATCAAGATGGTTAGTTTGTCCTTTGAAACTTTATCTTGAGTGAAATTTTTAGGGCTTTCAGCCACTTCACTGAGGATGATCATTCTAGGTTATTTTTTACCTTTTACCTACATGGGAGACTATTGGGGGGGGCACGGGGCTCCCTTGGGGCAACACTAGGGGAGAGTTTAAAACTTTTAAGTTAAATCATAATAAGGGACTGTGGAGGCTAAGTAGAGTGAAAAAAGGCATAAATAGTTGCTTCAGCCTATCTGTGTAATGGATTCCAATCTTGGATGAGTTTGGCTAGGCCAAAACTTGCATATTTCACCTTTGAGTTAAAGTTTGTTAGTATCTATTTATTTCTTTTCATCTCCTATGTAACCATGGATTTTCCTTTCTAGGTTGATTTTATAGGGGCCCCTTTTTCAATAAGTTTTGGTTTTGGAATAAACAACAATTTGAGAGGGAGATCATATATGGGGGACTATGATAAGCTATTTTAGGGGGTGTAGTAATAAGGTTGGTGTGATCCATTAGTTGGATCCTCCACCAGGGAATCATCCTGATAGTGATCCTTGGAATAGGAACCCTTAGGGGGAATCTCCCAACCTAAAATGGCTTAGTCATGCTTAACAAGTAGGAGGATCAGGTCTTAGAGTAGACTAGGATTGGTATCATTTACTTGGTGAAGTAGGATAATATTCTCAAGGGACTTAAGAAAAAAATAGGGAAGACTGATTTTATACCCAATGAAATCATTAAGAAGTAAAAAATTATGGGAAAATATTAGTGTATATTTACCTTCTAACATCATATATCACATGATCTAAAGGAAAATTTCTAGCCAATAACATGTGAGGTTAGCCCATGGGAATTTTTTTTGTTTATCTACATGAAATCATTTTTTCTAAATGACCATTGTAGGGATTTTTGATTTTTTAACTAGTCCTTAAATTCCTTCGCACCTATGCATGACATGATATTGGTATCACCAGTGAACTCCTTCAATACATTAATGGTGATGTTATGCATAGAAACCTTCCACTTTGTCTAAGCCACAATAAAGTATCAGTCAATCTTGGTGTTATTCTTAGTGACCCATTCCATAAATTCTATGAGTCCCCCTTTTTTGAGCTTCTTCCAAAATTTATTTTGCTCATAGACCTCCTTTTAGGAACTTGGTTCCAGTCAATCCCTATTACCACCCAAGGGGATCAAGAATGTAGAGTCAAACTAAGATACATGAATATTTTAGATGGGGTAGAGACAAAAAATGCACAAATGGGTGGGAAGTCCCACTTAGGGCTTGTAAAAATAATTAAGGCCCCTTCTTTCAAAATGATTGTGGATCAGCTTGATTGAGATCTTCCCCATCTAGGTGAGATCATGCACATGTAGAGAGATGATTATTTTACTCCACATTAGTATTTTCATTATGGATACCATTAAGGACATTAGAGGTGATGTTTCCTACATCTTGATAGTTTTTTAAAAGCTGGAGATCGACTCCAATGTTGGTGAGGAGGTTAGACACCCTATTTCCTTCCCTATAAGTGTTTATGAGTTGAAATTGATGTACACCCTTTAAGAAGTGCTTCATATAATAAATTATTTACTTAATAGTATGGGAGGGTATAGTTTTTCCTTCTAGAGCATTAAGTATGTTCAACAAGTCTCCCTCAATAATGATCCTATTGTGGTTGATTCTTGATGCCAACTATATGCCCCAGAGGGACACTTTTTCCTCACCTAGGTGGTTTATTTGATTTCTCATGGGACCCACATATGAAACCAACATCTCCCATTTAGAATTTACTATAATGCCTCCTCCCCCTATAGGATATGGGTTACCCTTGGAGGTGCCATAAAAATTTAGTTTCACCTAGCCATTTTGAGGAGACTTCTTTTTAGTATGCTTGCTAATTAACTCTTTTGAGGGAGAATGTAAGACCTGGTAGAGATCCTAGTTTTTTAGGATGAGCAAGGCCAAGGGGGGAAGGATCATTATATTTAGATGGGAAATCTTTCTATTTTTTCAATATGGATTGATAGATATGGGGGAATACTCCCTTTAGTTAGTGCCTTTTTTTGAGGAAAAGGCCATCATTATGAATTTTCCATATGCACCAAAACTAGTGATGAAGGGTAAGATGCCAAAACAAGACTAGGGAAGGTAAATTCCAAGGGGGTCTCCATTACATAATGAGATCTATAATGCTTTTTGGTTTGACCTAGGTCATGTTGAGATGATTTAATAACCAATTAAACAATGTCATTTTGAGGGAGCATTCTAAAAAAATATGGTGAATAAATCTTCCACACTTGGATAGATTGGGCACTTGTTTGGTATAATCAGTCTTATTTTGGTTAACTTATCTACTATCATAATTTTATTCTATGCCATGAGCTAAAAAATAAATTAAATTTTGGAGTTAGGTGCTTTACCAAATATTTTTTCTAGATATTCTAGTTACTTTCCAGATTGAAGTTGGTGACATGTCCTAAGGCCACCAAGTAGGATCCATTATCTTTCACCCACCAAAAAAAGTGAACTTCCTTTTATATGGAAGGAATGTAGACCTATCTTAAAGATAGGTTGAGGTTCTAAATGTCTTGAAATTTTTCCAGTGTTAGATCTTCACTGGGGAAGACTTTTCAACATTTTATTCCTCCTTTGATTTCCTAGTAATCCTTTAACTTGGAGCCCCATCTTTGCTTAAGTTAACTATACCACCAAGCCTAAGTCCCCTATGTGGAGAAGCTAGTGGGGGATATCTAGGCATCTTCCCAAAAATCAATTTTCTTTCCATTTCCAATTTTCCATAAGATTTCATTATTCAAGAGATCTCTACAAATGGTTATGGATTTCTAGAAGGTTGATCCATCGATAGGGCCTTCTTACCATAGGAAGTCATCCTCTTCCATCCTTTATAGGTATTTATCCTTTAGGATTCTTATCCATTCACAATTATAATTCATAATTAACCAACCCATTTTTCCAATAGGGCTTTGTTCATGAATTTTAAGATTCTTAGACCAAGGCCTCTATTAGCTTTTGGAAAGCAAATTTTTTCCCATGCAAGCAAATTGAATTTAAATATTTCTTTAATACCTCTCCATAGGACATATTTTTGGATTTATTTAATTATGGATGTGATACTATATTTAATCTTAAATATGAACATTTGGTATATAATTATGCTCTAAATAAGTGCCTTGAGGAGTTGGTATTTCCCTACCTAGGTGAGGATTGTCCTTTCTAGCCAACTAATTTCCTTTGGATGTGATCAATTAAGGGGTTACAAAGTTGGGAGTCCATTTTTATAGTAAAAAGAGGAATACCTAAGTGATTTTTTGGTAATTTTCCCACTTGACATTAATGGATTTTGGTGAGTCTTCTTTGTTGAAAGGGTGGAGGGTTGATGAAGAAAAGAAAATGCTTTTGAAAGTTGATGCATTGGTTGGACACTTTTTCATAGTTGTTCAAAATGTAATTAAGATGTTTGGATTCCTTGACATAAGCATCTCCCAAGATAATAGTGTTATAAATGAAATAATGATGTGTGATATGATCTATAATCTAGGTAATTGAAATACCTTTTATCAGACCCTAGTTATAAGCTTTACTCAATCTTCTCCCCAAGGTTTCTGCAACAATAATGAAGGGATATGGAGAAAGGGGGTCTCCATGTATTAATCCACTTGAATATGGAAAGAAAAATTTTTGGACCCAATTTATAATAATATAAAACATAGGGGTGGTAATGCAATTCCAAATAAAATTCTTAGTGTCATGATTCATCTGTAGATTTTCTAAAATTTACATCAAGAAGTGCCAAGAAATTTGGTCATAAGCATTCAACATGTATAGTTTGAGGAGAATGCCCTATCTTGAGGATTTATAGATGAAATTCACAAATTCATGAGTTAGGAAAATTCCATATGTGATTTATCTACCTATCATAAAAGACCTATTTTTCTCTTCAATGACAAAATCAATAAGATATTGCATGCATTTAACTAGAATGGAGGAGCAGATTTTGTAGGTAGTATTTCATAAGCTTATAGGTTAGAAATATTGAATGTTAGTGGGGCCTTATTTTTTTTAGATTAGAACCAAAAAATTATTGTTCATTTCTTTGAGAATAAATTTAGAATGAAATAATTCTCTAGTATCTTCTTTAACCTCTAAATGAATAACGTCCCAAAACTTTTAGAATAAAAAAGGAGGGAACCCATCCAGTCTGGGAGCCTTGAGGCCTTCCATGGAGAAAACTACACTTTTTATTTCCTCATTTGAGGAGATCTTTGTGATAGATGCATTGTTTTCTGCTGAGAAGACCTTATCAAAATAAGATATGGTGGAAGAGACTACAAAAGCCTTAGGTTCTCCATACTCTAAGAGACGATTCTTAAAAAAAATTATAATATGTTGGGATATGTCATCTTCATCCCTATTGATCATCTCAACTTCCAATTATAGTTGGGTGATTTTTTTGATATTTCTACATCTTGAAGCTTAATCATGGAAACATTATTCATATCCCCCTCCTTCAGCCATAACCATCTAGATTTTTACTTTTAGAAAGCCTCTTCTTTTGCTTCTAGGTTGTGAAATTGACATAGGAGATCCTTTTCCTTAGAAGCCTCATGTTCATTATAATTCTTGGAGGCACTTATTTCTTCAATAATTTAAAGTTCCACTTTGAGGGTCTTTTTTTATAGAAATATATCCCTAAACACTTCCTTGTTCTAGATTTTTAGCTGATTTTTAAGGAAGTTAATTTTTTTTGTGAGAATGAACATGGAATAACACGAGAAGGGTTCTTTCCACCAGTCTTTTAGGAAGTTAGTGAAGTTTGGATGATGAAGCCACATGGTTTCAAATCTGAAGGGACTACACTTAGGTTTGGAGATTTTGTCCACTTCATAGACCGGGGGATTATAGTCAGACCCAATCTTAGGCAAGGAGGAGTGAATAATGGAAAAGAGGATGTCCCATTTTAAGAAGTGACATCTTACTTTATATACACTAAGGTGAATTTATACATTGGGTTTTCTTTTTAAAATAATTCAATGATCTATATTTAATTTATGTTTTCTATCATGAGTTCATATTGATATATAAATGTTTTGTTGTAGTTTTTTCATGGATCAAACATGAAATTTGGGGCATACCTATTAACATCAAGTGTGATTGATCATAGTACCAAATTTATTATTTTATCCATTTTAACCTAGCATTTTCAATACTAAACTAAATTGTGGGGTATTTTTAGACACCTAAATTTGGTATTAGACACTTGGAAACATATAATTTTATATACTTTGACATAATTGGACTTGTATATACACATTTGACTCTTTTTCACACTTTCCCCTATTTCTCTACCCATCTATTATCTTGGATAACCCAATCTACCAATACACATATTCATGATCATCATAGTTTGTGAAATAACACTCCATAATCCTAATCAAAATTTCAACATATCCCAATACACTAATTTTTCCCTATCTCAAACTTGTCATAAACTTTACATTCATATATTTTTTATTCCATTTTAATGGTTGAACCATCATTATTTTTTTGGTACTTTGTTCACCTATACAAGTGTTGTGTGTTTAATTTCTATGCCTATTATTAATTTCTCTTATTTTATAAGTTATCTTTTTTTTTTTCACTTTGTAAAGTTTAGTTTTAGCCTTTGGATTATTTTTTATAGCTTGCTTTTAGTTTAAAATTAGCCCCTTTAATGGATCTTTTTTATCTTGTGTTTCAGTTAAAGTTAATATTATCACTAGATTTTTTTAATTCACATTTTTTATGACATTTATAGCTTACATGTTTGTTTTTCAAGAGCCTATTTAGGTTTATTTTAAATCTATGGTTTGTCATTTTTATTTGGTTTCTTCCACAATTCATTATTTTTCCTTATTTATTGTCCATCCTACGTCATAGCTAGTAATTTCAAACAACTTATTCATTTGTGTTTGTGACTTATTTAGTAATTTAGGTAATATCATTATTAATTTACATTCATAATATTAAAAAAATATAAAAATATAGTGTATACTATTGCTTTACTCATTCATTTATCAAATTGTAAATTTTAATTTGAAATTAGTAAATATTATATGTAATTAAATATTTTTTGTTACATATTATCTTTCAATACCAAGAACAATAGTTTATTTTGATTTATTTTCTTTAATATTTAATTTATGAGTCACTAGTGTTAGGAAACCTGCTCTTAGTTTCATTCATTTTTCATACCTTACTATCTTTGGTGACAATTTAGTATTAGGTCCTTCCTAGAATTTTAAATCCTTCCCTAGAGTAGTCACCCCCAACCTAGATATATCTATCAAAGATGACATTGAAAAAGAGATTTTTTGTATTATATTTGTAACTATTATTTGAACTCATCAACTTATCCCTCAACTTAACACCCTTAACTATCATTTTTAAGTTATTGATGAATATTAGGCTTATCTCACTCAATCACCTAGACCTTTTCAACCCAAATATACTTAATGGCCCAACCAACCTCAACTACCTAATCAAAACCCCTTGTTACTCTTCTTTATATCTTCTTTTTTCTAATATATCAATTATACCTAAATAAGAATTCAAAATTTTGTGCCTAAAAATATTAAATCTCAGGAATTGGTCTAAAAACATAATACATATACATCTAATGGTTCAATAGTTTTCATAATGTTATTAAGATTGAAATTTAAGCCCTAAGAGACATGATTCAAAATAAATTAATCACTTTTCCTTATATGCATCCTCTAAGTAAATATAAATACTATTGTTCTTATCATAGAATGCATGTACATCATACTAATAATTTTTGGGATTTGAAGATAAAAATATATATCATTAATAGTGGTAATCCCACATTATATACAACCATTAAAGTACCAAAAACATCAATCACAACTCCAATAATTTATCGACCTAATTAAATTGTTTTTTTGTCTTCTAATGAAAAGGTGGACAAGGAAAAACTACAAAAGGAAGAATTAGAAAAGGACAAGCTACAAAAATAAAAAAGGGAAAAATAATGGTTACAAGAATAAAAGTTATAATAGGAAAAGATAAAAAAAGATAAATTACAAGAGGATATGTTTTATAAATAAGAAAGTGTACTTATGAAAAAACATAACAACTCAGATTTGACTAAGAAAGAGGTAACTATGAATATTAGTGTCACCAATATGATTTACAATGGGGAACATACCAAATTTTTTTAATCTCTAAATCCTATGGTCATTACTCCTCATATGGATGGAAATAAATTCATAAATGTTATGATTCATAAAACTTGACCATTTTTGCATTTATCAACTATCTTGCATATGAAAATGGAACACTTAGGCAAGTGCTATCAATATTTTATTTTATTCATTTATTTCCATAATATTAAGATAGATTAACTCCTCATATTAAGTAACATATGGTATTGAGCACTTGAATAAGTTTCATTCATTTAAGCTATGAAATTAATTAATTGATGGTATGTAATTATGGTATAAAACAATGCTTATTAAAATTTAATGTTATCCCTAATTTCACTCAATATGATGGTATACTAGTAAAATCATGGCTTATAGCAATGGATAAAACTCTTGATAAAAATGATGATTATGCCACATTTGACCTCAAAGGTGAGACTATTACTATTTCAAGGGATAAAAAATATTTATAAAAATAACATAAATATAAACAAAATATTTTAACTCATGCAAAGGCATCTAATGAAATCACAACAAAGATGAAATGTCTAATTCTAGTGAATCAATGTACATACAATAGTTGTGCATGTGAGACAAAGGGATTAGTTATGTCTAATGCCATAAGTGTATAAGAGGACCAATTTATTATAAGTAAAAAAATACCTAATAAAAATCATACATGACCTTAACAGGGCACATCCCACTTATTTAATCCTTCAATATCATACACCTTAGAATTTATTCAAATATTAAAAAAAATACAAAAAATAAAAATATTTGAAAAATAAAAGATGAGTAAATAAGCATGATATGTTTTTCTAGTTTTCATTATTTATTTATCATATTTTTGGTATAGGAAAAAGATAAGTTGTCTTATATATGAGTGATATCTAAGACATATAGGTTATACATGATTCATTCATATAAAGATGCATGAAATTAACATACCCAAAGGCCATGCAAATGCTAGGGGTATACGATTCCACACATTAAAATTTTATATGGTGTACCTTTTTATGAACTTTCCACTTACGATATTGATGATAAAATCAATGTATCAATAGCAATAGACATGATAGATCTAGAATGAATAGTGATAAGTAAATCATGAATGGAGCATAGAGATTAATGTTTGACACAGAGTTACCATGGGAAAACCTCAAATAGGTAGAAAATCATCAAAATAATATTCATTATTAAGAAACTAATACAACCCAAATACAGAATCCTCTCCATCTCACTTCTTATTTGTCCTTCACAAAACTCTTATTCACCCAAAAATATATCTATTTTGAATGCATCAAGTAATTTAAACAATAGGGGTAAACCCTATTTTAAAGTAAAACTTGAAGGGAGGTGACCATTGTAACCAATGGATTCATCCATCCTGATAAACCATTTCATTAAAGTTTGTAGTTATTAAATAAATATAACTTTATTATTTATTTTCATGAGGTTTTTATGTAGTGTTAATAAATAATAATATATTATTATTTAATTATTTAACAAGGCTATGGGATAGTAAGCCCATTGAAAATTAAATGTTCTAACACTCCCCATTAATGCTAAGTGGGGATAAATGTCATAGTCACCTTAAGAAAATAAATTATACTATTTACACAATTGAAGGATTTAAAAACCTTCATCATGCCAAAAACCACCTTTTGAAATAGAAAGAATTATAATCCATAAACTACTCTAAAGTAGGTTTAGACTAGCATGATCATGAGACTATGTCTCTTAAGTTTTCATTAATAATCAACCAGGCATATTTGGATCCTTTTATAACATAAATACCTCCATTACAAAGTATGATTTTAATATATTGGGGTATAAACTTAAAAATTACATATGAATTTTAATCAAATCATATAACTTCTACATGAGGTTTGAAATGATTTATAATAAAAATAAGTATAGAGAAGGAGAAGGAACACATGGCCTTTAGGAAGTGGCATTATCATGCACATTCCCCCTCAATGGAAACTCCTAGAGGCCCAAAATTTCATGAAACTAACAAAACATGGTAGCACCAAGTGGTTTTGTGAAGATATATTCCACTTGTTCATTCATAAGATTGAATTACAGATCAATATTAGCATTAAAGACTTTCTCTCAGATGAAATGCACATGAACTTCAATATGCTTAAATTGTTGGTGTTGTGCACCTACACAAAACTTAAACACATCCAAAAATAGATTCAATATAGCATAGTATGATTAGCATCACAATAACCACATAAATAAAAATATAGCATATGTTTTTCTATGATATAACACATTTAAAATAATCAATTCATATTTTAGTTAAAAAAATTCACTACTTTGATTACAAAGTTAGTGAGAAAAAATTTATTCTATGTAATACATTATTGGACAAATCCAATACTAACAAGATGAGTGTCCCTAACTATCATGATATGATCATTGAATAATTTACTAATAATATGATACTAAGCTTAGTCAAACATTAAATATCCTGTTAATAATAACTCAATTTATTGTTTATGTTTTATCCAAAACTTTTCAATTTTAATATGCTTCAACAAAATATTAAGGAATAACCTTTCATACATCAAATATGCATAATTATATCATGAAATGGCATCATCTAATCAAATAGCTATGAGACTGAAATAAATAAATTTAGATATGTATGAATAGAATGCTTAGTAAATTAAATGATGAAGAGCCAATAATATAAACTTCATTTATACTTTGCATTTCATAATATATTTTATTATCAAATGAAGCATATAAGTATGTTTAGTGTAAATAATCAAATGATAAAATAATAAAATGAAAGTATATAAGAAATTGAAACATAAAATGTCTAAACTCATTGAGCATGATCTTCTTACCAAATGCAATAAATAAACATGATAATATAATCAAATTAAGCATGATGTTATGTGTATAATGTATTTCAATATTAACTCATATGAATTGAAAATAATCTTAATATCTATATATTTTATTTTCTTTCTCATCGATGACAAATATATCTATTACAATATAATTGTAATAAACATTTTCTAATAATAAAACTAAATCATTTTACTAATAAATACAATGTAGATGAGACACCATCAATATAGTTAGTATCTCTAAAGTAATAAAAAATAAGTTTTATCAAAACAAACGAAATGATATGAGCATACATGTGTTTTTTTTGTAGAAAATGGTAAAGATCAAGTAGGAATTCTATTAAGAATATGCACTGTAGTATTCATGGCTTTGGTCCATTATAACTAAGAGAAACATTTACATAATATAATGTTGTTCTAGCCATCTCAATAATAGTGTAGTTTTTTATTTCAACATTACCATTTTTCTATTGGAGTAGGGATTTGTTAATTATATTTGAATACTATGACTAATGAAAAAATAATTAAACTCTTTACTAACATATTCACTACCATTATAATTACTTAATCTCTTAATAAAAAATTAGATATATTTTTAACACTAGCTTTAAATTCCTTAAATTTATACAACACATTAGATTTATTTTTAAAAAAATATGACAAGATCATTATAGTGTAATCATAAATAAAAGTAGTAGAATATAGATAATTATTAATAGAGACAAATTCAAAAGGTTTTACAACATCATTATGAATCAATTCTAAAGGATGTGAGTAATTTATATCATAATTCTTGTGAAAGGGGTTAGTATCTTACTTACCATATAAGTAACCCTTTCAAGTTTCATGATAAGAGGGGATAAAAGGAATTCAAACAATAATATTATTTGCAGACATATCATGTAAAATTTTAAAATTAATAGGTCTTAATCTTTCATACCATAATTAAGATTCATTCTTACTGCTCAATGAAAGAAAACATGCGAAATGAGAGAATATATATAAACTATTATTTTGAATACCTCTAATAATCAAAGAACTAGATTGATTTATAATGGACCATCTATATTTAAAAAATGTTACAATGAAAATATAATTTGTAAGCTAAGAAAAAGATAGAAAATTATTTTTAAGATTAGCTACATAGAGAATATCATTAATAACAATATATGAAAACTTTGTTTTTCCTATTTAGTTGATTCTAAAAATGAATTAACTCTTCAATAAATTCTTTCATAGATATATCTAGAATAACACAGAGTATTAGATAAGTATGTCATATTTGGCAATGCACTGCTATCTAAAATCCACTCATTTTCATTTGAAGTAAATAAAGTAACGTATAAAATAATGATATTTTGATCCTAATTGTTATTCTAATTAAGGTGTTGATTCTTCTACTTGTTTTGATTATATTTATTCCATTTTTTAATTTTAGAAGATTTATTGTTAACTCTATCTTTATTTTTAAAACAAGTTTTCATTATATGACTAAATTTACTATAAAGTCTGTAATTTCCTTTAAACTTAGGTTTATGATTGTTATTATCAGATTTCTTGTTTTTATTTTTGCCTTTTATAGAATTAGGGTTAGATTTTTATTTTTTATTATTATGATAAATATTATTTAAGGTGACAAGTGACTGAGTAGCATTCTCTTTATAATCAAAATTGGTCATAACTTTATCTTCTTAAATCAAGGAAGCAGACAAGGTGTTAAGGTCAGGGATATCTTGCTCAATTTAATATTTAAAATTCAAAATTGAAATGAAATTTTTAAAAGTTTCATGAATATTTAATATAATGATGAAATAAATCAATTGATCATATACCAAATTACAATTACATCCATCTAATTGATCTTTAAAGTTCTTAATTTTAACAATAAAATTCACAAACTATTCATCACCTTTAATAGGTGTAGTAAGCAATTCAAAGATTAACTTAATGATTTTTGAGAGATGAGTGCCCTAGTGCATGGACTCAAGGATTTCCAAGAATCACATGGAGACTCATAAATACTAATATGGATAAGGAATTCATCCTTAACATTCTACAAGATAATGGACAAAGCTTCTTGCAACTTCTATTAAAATGCATTGGTAAGCTCAGGGGTCACATGTTGTTTAGAAAAGACTTTTTCAGTCCCAATGACAATATCTCACAACTTTCAGGGAATAAATTTAGATTTAACATAAATTTTATATATATTATAGTTATTTCCATTAAGCATTTGAGATTTATCTAAGGAAAAATGAGGCAAAACCATGGCTTTTCTTTAAACAAATGCTCAAAATAAACCCTTTTTAGTGTGTATTTTTTTTATTTATTTGACATTAAAAATAGATTGAAAGTATATAAAAATGATATTTATTGAATTTAATTATAATAAAAGTAATAAAATTACAAAATATTATGATAAAGCAAGGTGTCAAAAAAATATACTAATGTAAACACAACTATTTTTTAAAAATAATAATGAGTTTATGAAATATTTGATAAGATAATGTGTATCACACATGAAACTATAATTAATTACATAATTTATATTCTAAATAATACAAAAAAATTTAATTCAAGTTTCACTAAACTAGATGTTAAAAGATTCGTGCTCAGATTAACCACCTAGACACTTGATTTAATAATTTTAGGGATATTTGTGTATTATTCCTAATTTAGTTAAAGGGTTTGAGTAGTAAAATTAGTAAATAAATATGAAATAATTAATATACTACTTTATATAAAGTAAATGACAATTTTGATCTTTCTAAAACTAGTAATAAGAGATGGAAAAGAAGACTTAGCTAGAAACTGACTGATGTGGTTGAGACAAGGTCTAATATTCATTATACAGGACTAGGACAATATCAAAAACTAAGATATGACCTTCATTACATGATTGGAAATGAGAACTAAAAGTGGATAGGAGTCACTAGCACTATAGTCTACTTCTACCACTATTATCTTGAGGATTTGAGCTTTTTCTATTTTGTTCACTAGGTCTATGTGACCCTATCCATGAAGTTTCAATAGCTATAAATCTGTAGACCTCTATATAGAGTATATTTTCTCTTAAAACCCTATACTTCATTATGATTTGATTGATTTTTAGAAAGAGGGGGGGTTAGTATGTGTAAGATTCACTAAATTTGTATCCACACCCCTTGTGTGGGCACACTTCCTACATACCAATACTTTGAAGAGGGATCAATTCATATGGAGTTCTCCCACTTGAGGTGCTTTATACAATTGAGTATATGAATATTAAAAATTATAAACTAGATGTGCTTGAGGTGGCTAAGGACTAGTATAAGGATTTGAATAATCTTGTAAGTATATTGACTGGATATATGTAGAGAATAGGGAAGATTCTTTGAATAGTCTCACTTGTATTTTTACTTAATTTGTGATATTTTCCAACCCTTTCTAAATGATCTTTGAATGGGATTTTATACGGATTTATTGTTTTGAGTTGAATGTGCTTACATTAGGATGAAAAGTATAAGGATGGGGAACTAGAAATAATTGACCATTGGAGCCAAAAATAGACTTAGACAAGAGCATTAAAAGTGAACAAGAGTTGCTCTAATGTTATATTCCAATTATGATGTTATTTTCCTAAGCTGACAGGCCCTAAGGGAATGGATTAGTGATGGGAAAAGGGGTCTAGATTATCTAGGATCACATCTATAAGGCTATAGATGATTAAGAACTAGTGAAAATATGCATTTAAGGGTCATGAGAGAAAGCAAGAGGGACCTAAGGGTTGAGTGTCATTAGCCATTCTCAAGTTACCAATTTTTGAATTTATATGACTACATTACCCCCACCTTTATTCTAGTGATGTATCAAAGTGAAATACTAAGATAAAGAAAAAATAGAAAGCATACCTAAACTTACCTATAAGGGTGAAGCTCATGAAGTTGTGTGATGTTGGGTGTGCATAGAGAGAGGATGCTATGAAGTGTGAATCTACAAGAAAAATAAAGAGTAGATCAGTTCCTACTAGATATGTTATATCTAAAATAATAATGTATAAAGATGGGTAAGAGAGAGAGGAAGAGAAAGAAATGAATACGCATCACTAGGTGTGTAAACCAATACAAAACCTATTGTGATACTGATTGATGTTGAGTAATGCTAAGATGATGTTGTACCAAGAGTAATATAATGAACAAAGTTGAGTGCTCAATTCCCTAGAAGTGGATCAAGAATGAAAAGGATGACCCTTTGGCTCCATCATTTTCCACTAAGTGAATTTAGGTGTTCATGCATGTGTTGATCGATGTTTGAACTATGTGTCTAATCCCTCTAAACAAGTGGCTCAAGAATACAAAGGCTAGTTAGTCCTTTGGCTTCATCGTTACCTCATGAAGTGAAGCTATGAACTGATACCCATATGAAATGTGCATCATATGAGATGTATCTTGAAGCCCATGAATGCTCTATAATATGATAATGTTGGCATAAATAGCCAAATGTATGCTAAAAACTAGGCCACTCTTTGCCATTCTAAAAGATGGATATTAGACTTGTATGAAAGCCACTCTAAAATTGGTGCATTAGGCTTATATGAAAGACACTTTGAAATTTGGAAGTTAGGCTTGTATAAAATATACTCCAACATGATGCCAACCACTTGTAGATAAAATAAGGCACATGACTTCTAATAATTCCTAGGTAATGTTGAGCTTAGAAAGAAAATAAATGTGCCACATATTACCCCTAATCACTAGTGTCTATAACATGGATTCTAATCCAGAAGTTATACAAACTATCATATCTAAAACTAGAAGTGAGAGACATCATTCCATTTATAATTCCCCTTATATCTATATTCTTTGAGCAAAAGTGTATTGAAAACTACTAATTCTAAATTAGTTTGAATATGCAAAACTGTAGTTGAACCTACTTTTTTGCCTATTTTTAAAAAGTTTGGTTTTTTTTACTATTTGGAGAGGAGCACCAAAAATGTATAGTAGTGGCACCAATGTTGTATTCCAATATAGGCATTATTTTCCTAGGTTAAATATGGTAACTATTATGATATTTTCACTATTTGACTGGTCTATTTTGACTAGTTTGATGTTTGATTGTTGTTTTGGGTGTTTTGAATGCTACTTTTTTATTGTTAGGATTTTTGATCTCTATGACAAAACCCCTATTTATTTCCCCCTCTTATGAGGGTAGGAATGAAGACCTTGAAATGACTACCCTTAGAATAAACAACCCTAGAAGTGTGTTATGTTATAATTATACGTGATATATCAATGATAATCGACAAGATATCTTTAGATAAAAAAATGTTTTAAGTGGAGATTATTAGATCAACAGGGGTATGCCTAGATAGATATAACAATGTAATAGCATGTTTAATGTAATTAACTAGAACTAGAAGTCTGGTTAGTTATTAGTTGTTATAGAGGGATGAAGTGTGATGTCCATCATGGAATCCAAGAAATCAAGAAAATGCATGATGTGGATCATGGCATTGCAAACAATGAGAATAAAATAAGCAATCAAGTGCACAAATAAAGAATTAAGAATCATAAAAGGGTAGCCAATGGGCTAAGAAAACAAGGGACATAGACACATGTCACTCAAACTGGAAGGCACGTATACAAAGCATATTCAAATGCCACATACACATATAATTGAAATAAACAAGATTAGCATGAAAGTCAAAATCACATAGAAGATTATAGGAAAAGGACATTGGAAAATGTCCTAAATCACACACATGAATAGAATTAAAGGACATTGGCAAATTTCCTAATGCACATACAAGAGATAATAAAAAACTGAGAAATGAAAACAATCTAGCTACACTAAGTAAGAAAGTAAAGCATGTAAATATTGGAAATATAATTGTATCTAATTGATACAATCAAGAAGGAAAGTATGAAAAATATTTTGGTACAATAAGAGGTATATGCTAAGAAATAAATGAGTGTTATATACTAGTATGATGTCGATATAGTAATCTATGTAAGGGAGTAAGTAATGTACATAAACATGATAACTAGAGTGTGTGGTGTAGGAATGACATAACTTAGATGGTGTAGTCATGTATAAAATGCCCCCAATGGGTAAATATATTGATGTATGTCTCAAATGTATAAGTAGGATGCCCCCTCAATGGGTAGAGTGAAGTAATCAAGGAGTTGGATATCACTGCTCACACTCAAATAAAATCAAGTGAAGCATGGCAATATAGATAAATCAGTAAATAATAACATAGAATAACAAATGTAAGTCTAACATAATATTATAAATGTAAAGCATAGATGATGCATACAATCAAAATATATGTTTTTTTTAAATTATTTACATGGTTTTATAGTCTAAAACTTTTAAATGTTTTTGATATAAGTTATGTACAATCAATCATGATAAAATTATTTATAATAAATTGAAAATAAGCTATGTAAAATCAACCAAGGATAAATGATACTAACTGATGAGTCTCGAAAGCAACTCATTTTCATGGTGTTTTGTATCAAAGAGAGATATCTTGCATGATTGTGAAGTATGAGGGAATAACTGTGAATATGACTCTAAATATTTAAATTCATTTTTGGTATCTTATAAATCATAATAACCTATTTTATTCCACTCATCATTATCATCTTGATGTTGAACTAATGGGATGTTGTTGTTGAATTTTGTTGTATCTAGATAGTTTCCTTTGATGAACTATGTCTATGAATGTTTCATCATAGGACGTTCAATAAGTCGCAAACCTTGGTGACAAACATTATCATTTGCTAGAATAGGATTAATGATGCCTTGAGCCTACTTGCCCAACTCTTGACCTTGATAATCATACTATTGTAGATATTTCTGATTAAACCCATATTATTTTGAAAGTTGAGCCTCATTTTGGATAGGTAGCTTTGTATTTTTTTTGTACATGACCTGTGCTTTTGGTATTGTTTCTTTTTTTTTATTTTTTTTTGATCCTTTTATTGTTTTGAATTATACTTTGGTAACCACTTTTGTAATGTTTATAAATTTAACCCTTTGTGAATGTGTTCTTGTGTCACTATAGATTTCTTGACTAATTCACCTTGTAAAGGGTACTCATTAGTAGTGATTTGTTGTATATGTTTTTTCAATGCCAAACATGAATCTATGTGACGTCCATACATTTTATTATATGCACAATAATATCTAGATCTTCTTACTAGATGTAGAAGAGGTATTTTGATCACCTTATATTTAATCACTTCCCTTAGTACCTCACTTGAACTCTTATTTGATCTTTGATTTCTTTTTTAATCATAATTGTATAGTTACTTTGTTGTGATTTATTGTTTTGATATGTAAGATTTCTTGCAATATATTGACTAAGTAAAGATGCATATACATGATTGACACTAGAGTGCCTTTGAGGATTTTGTATTATAATTTGAGATTCCAATGTTGTGATATTTTCATGTAATAGTTGATTCTACATTTGAAAATCAGAAATTATCTTATTCATATTGGTGATTTGATCCCTTAGAGTCTCACAAATGCAAACCCTAGTTTCTTCCAATTGAACGTGTAATCACATATGTTGAAGATGGTTTAAAGAGGATATAGGATGAATGTATGCATTAAGAATAATAGTATAGGTTGCCTCACCTTTTGGAGGGGTGATAACATGGACCTGGTTAGAGGGAAAGTAGCTATCACCCTCTTGGGGGAGAGGAGGAGAAGGAAGATACTCAAAAGTAGCCAAAGAGTTAGATACATCTATGTAGAAACCATGTATATGAGATGAAATGCATGTAATTTGTATAGAAATAAGATTATAAAGAACATTCCACATGAGAGATGGCAAACAAGGGATAGAGAGCATGGAACTTTTCACTAATGCATAAAGAATTTTGAATTGTGCTATGATATTTCTAATGTGTTTAGCATGATAAACTTAAAAATTTTGCCATATGAGAGATAAAAAGCATGGGATAGAGAGAATGAAATTGTGCATGAATGTATAAATTTTTTTGACATGTAACATGAAATTTCTAATGTGTTTAGCAAAATAGAGTTGGGAATTATTCCACATGAGCGAGAGAAATTATGCAAAAGGAATATTGAAATCTTGTGCATTTTTAGCAAATAAATTTTTTAATTTCATCCCTTATTATAAAAATTAAGCATGAAATGCAAAGAATGAAGCTTTGTACTAACATATGGTATACTTCATCATTTGTGTACATGATAGGACCAAGTATGGCCTCCTTATTATTTTCTTAAAATGCAAGAAATATTTGAAAATAAGTGATATCCATTTTTAAATTTTGATATTAGAATAAGGTGATACCTCAAGAAGAAAGTAGGACCTGGTATATGTAGCTAGATTTTGAAAGATAAATATTTTTGAAAATTACTATGAAATTTTGAAATTAGAAGTGAATTTTTGAGTTAGATATGCAAGTAAAAAAAAAAAAAAAAAATTGGAAATTTTTTGATTTAAAAAGACCTAGAAGATGCAACTAGGGTTTTAAAAAATAAATGTCTTTGAAAATTACTATTGAATTTTTAAATTTGAAGTGAATTTGTGATTTTAATATCTAGTAAAAAAGCAAAAAAATATTGGAAAAATACTAGGAAAATATTGGGACCTAGTATGGGCATGCGATATTTGAAACTGGTTTGGACTGGAGTGGGTGGCATGTGGACAATATTTGAAACTAGTTTTTTCCCACCTAGCTGGGGCCCCTAAGTGTGACTAGCGAGATCACGGATCTAATGGAAGTCACTATGGGTGGAAATACCTCTGGGGATCTATCCAAGAATCTGATGGTGGATAGTCCATCCAATGATGGAAGAAGGTTCTCACAGGTGAAAAGACGTGTCCATCGAAAGGCATGTCGAGCCTTCCTATTATCTCGAAGGGTAAGGCATTGAGTATCCCTGGCAATCTGGTGGAGGAAATCATGGCATCCATGGACCTTATGCTGGTAGGTAAGTTTTTTTCTTTCTTTCCTAATATTGAAATGGTTAGGAAATGGATTCTGTCTAGGTGGAAAGTAAAAGGTAGTGTTTCGATCACTGCCACGGTTAGAGGTCTATTTATTTTTAAATTTATGAATAGGGAAGACATGATCACTACCCTTACTAGAGGACCCTAGCTGTATGGACCACATTCTCTTGCCTTATGCTCCTGAAAACCAAGATTTGATCCCAACTCGGACCTTAATAAGACTGCTCCTGCTTGGGTAAGATTACCAAGGTTCCCTTTGGAATTCTGGGATGAAAAAATTTTCACAGCTATTGGCAATTCTATTGGTCAATATGTCACCTCAGATCATATAACCAGAACAAAGTCCAAATGTGTGTATGCTAGACTTTGTGTAAATGTTGAAATAAATAAGACTCTCCCTATGACCATAGATCTAAACTCTAAATATGGAACCTAGACTCAGCCAATTACTTACAAAAATGCTACCACTTTCTGCCAAATATGTAAGAGGAAGGGACATCTAATGACACAATGCACATTGAAGCAAAGGGGGATGAAAGAGGACTCCCAGAATGTAGGGGAAGAGCAAGTGAACAGCAAGTAGGAAATGGTGAATGATGTGGAAATTCCTGACAATACAGAAAAAGGAGAGGAGGGGAAGGGAAAGGAGGATATCCCTAGTAGTGAAGGAAAATTTGTCCCAAAGGAAAATATAGTATTAGATAATAGTCAGAAGGCTACAAATAAAGGAGAGGAGGAGAAGAGAAAGGAGGATAACACTAGTAATAAGGGAAAACCTGCCCCAAAGGAGAATATAGTATCTGATGGTAGTCAAAAGGCCATATTTAACACAGTTAACACTTTAGAAAAATAGACTAATATGTCTAAGGAAGGGGCAGGAGGTAACCTTTTGTTAGAGGAAGTCAATGAAGATGAAAAAGTTCTAAGGGTTGGATAGGAAGAACTAACACCCACAAATCACACTAAAGGAGTAGCAGAACCACAGTTAGACACAAACATTTTCCATGTTCTAGAAGTTGGAGACTAGTTAGGAAACTACTCAGCAACAGGGGTAGCAGGACAAAGTGGCAGTAATGAATAGGAGGAATGGGTTACCCCAAAGAAAAAGATCTAAAAAGGTAAGAAATATGCAGATTTTGGCACTGAGCCCAAACAAGGGAGGCCAACCCTAAGAGAAACAAGACAAAGAGAGATTGCTAGGGAAATTGCCAGTGGAAAACAAAAAACACTAGAGTCCCAACCCCCCAAACTCTCTAAATGAGAATATTATCTTAGAAGTTAAGGGGATTTAATAGTCCCTCAAAGTAGTTTGATGTTAAAAAATGCATTTTAGATAATAAATTAGATGTTTTATTACTCCAAGAAGTCAAGATGAATGAGGAGAATTTTGCAAAAATTGCTAACTATATATGGCTTAAGGCAACTTTTTTTATTAGTCCTGCTGAAGGGGCTTCAGGAGGGATTGTCACTATGTGGAATAGTGCTAAAATCTAAGGATCTCTTATGGCCCATAATAAGCACTTCTTGATTATCAATTTTTCCATGAATTCCTTGAACTAGACGTTGGTCAATGTTTATGGACCGAATAACAGAGCTCTGAGATAGAAATTATGGATAGACTTGAGTAGCTTCAGGAATAATCTTCAGAACACTAAATGGATGTTATCCAAAGATTTCAACACTCCTTTATACCCTTGTGAAAAATAGGGTGGAATTATTGATTACTCATACAACATGTTCGACTTTGCTAAATTCATCAATGATTGGGGATTATTAGACATAGAGCTACAGAACCAAAATTTTACTTGGACCAATAGAAGAAGAGGAGATCAAATGATTCATGTTAATTTAGATAGATTTTTGATATCAAGAAACTAGAATGATTATCATAATGTGCAGGTGCAAGCTTTACCTAGAACCATGTCTGACCACTACCCGATTGTCCTCAATTGGAGGGAACAGGGACATCACAGACCTCCCCCATTCCATTTTGAAGCTATGTGGATTAAACACAAAGGTTTTAGACAAATGGTGGCTCAATGGTGTAATATTCCCACTCAAGGTACTCCCATGTTTAGAATAGTCAAGAAACTTTAGCACATTAAACAAGAAGTTTAAGGCTAGAATAGATACAGCTTTGGGCAGGTCTTCCAACAGAAGAAAAATATAATGAGAAAACTCAAGGCTATACAGTAACTGATAGATCAAGGAGATGAATCTAAGGACACCTTAGAAGAAGAGAATATCCTATCTTTAGAATGGAAGAATCTTATGGAAAGAGAAGAGGTTTTTTGGAAACAAAAATCCCGTGTTCAGTGGCTTAAGGAAGGGGATAGGAACACTACTTTTTTTCATCTCTCAGCTATGAAACATAGGAAAACAAACTTAATAAATAAGCTTGTCTTGGATAATGGTGACATTATTACTGAGGATAATGAAATAGGGGAGCAAATTAGGGCATTCTTTTAGAACCTGCTTATGGAAGAAAACAACAATGATAGAATTGATAGATCTATGAATCAATTCATTGATAAAATCCCCTGTTTGATAACAGAAGAAGATAATATGGAAATGTTAAAGCCTATATCCGAGGAAGAAGTCCATGTGGTTTTATTCTCCATGGGTGCTTTTAAAGCCTCAGGTCTTGATGGCTTTCCTCCTATATTCTTTTAAGAATATTGGGATATTGTAGGAGCAGACCTCACAGCTACCATTCATGATTTTTTTAGATCTAGAAAACTTTTGAAACAAGTTAATAATACCTTCATTGTACTTGTTCCTAAAAAATCTCAACCTTCACACCTTGCTGATTTTAGACCCATTAGTTTATGCAACACTTTGTATAAGATATGTACTAAACATCTGGTCATGAGGATTCAACCCTTGCTTGACAAAATTATTTTTCCTGCTCAAAAAGGTTTCATCTTGGGCAGATAGATTCTTGATGCTGTGATCACCACACATGAGACTATTCTCTCCATGGATAAGAGCAGAATCCCTAGGATGGCCCTCAAGCTTGACATTTCTAAAGCCTATGATAGAGTCTCATGGACTTTTCTATTCCAAGTGATCAAAAAATTTGGGTTTAATGGTAAATTGTCTTACTTATTATGGAATGCGGTCTCTTCAACTAAATTCTCAGTGCTAGTTAATGGTGTTCCTAGAGGGTTTTTCTCATCCTCAAGAGGAATTTGTTAGGGAGACCCTCTCTCCTCGTACCTATTCATCATTATGGCTGAGGCACTGGGAAGATACATACAAGCTGATATAGTCTTAAAAAAGCTAGTAGGCATCAAACCTACCTCTTCCCTTCATCTTATGGTTATACAATAGTTTGTAGATGATACCATCTTATTTGGCATCTCATCGGTGATCGAATCTAGAAGATGGAAGAATATATTACATGATTATGCTAGAGACTCGAGACAAAGCATAAAGTTTTAGAAAATCAATGTGTACTTCTTCAACACTTCCAATGAACTTAGACATATAATCATTGATATATTAGAATGTGTTGAAGCTGGCCTACCAGCTACCTACTTGAGTCTCCCACTCTTAGTCAAAGAGGTATCTCCAAGTTTTTGGAATGTAATTGTGGAAAGAACATAGAGGAAACTTCTTGGGTGGAAGGGGAAACTACTCAGTAGTGCTGGTAAGCTGCAACTTCTTCAGGCATCATTGCAAGGTATTCCTACTTACTTCATGTCTCTTTTTAAAATTCCTACATATTTTGCTAATAAGTTAGAATAGATCCAAAGGAAATTTTTATGAATGAGAGTGGAAGACAAACAGAGAATGTCTTTAGTTAGATGGGAAAAAGTGTGTCTCCCAAAATCTCATGGTGGACTTAATATAAGATCCATCAAGAACATGAATAAAGCCCTTCTCTCTAAAGTTAGTTGGAACCTAATCCATAACAATAGTGAGTGGGGGGAAATAATGTATGCCAAATAAATGCATAGCATTGATGATTCCAACTTTCTCCAATAGGTGGGATTACCCTAGGGGTCTGTGATATGGAATAAAATGCTAAAAAGTAGAAGCCTTCTCAAATAGGGAATTAGGTGGAAGCTTGGAAATGGTCGGCAGATTAAATTCTGGGAGGATACTTGGTTAAGGGACAAGGCTCTCATCTCTCAAGGAAACTATGGAGAAATTTCTAACTTGACTACCCAGTTCTTTGGAGATAAGGTCAATGATTATATGGAAAATAATAATGTGATAAGGAGCTGGAAAAACCTTTTGGATTATTGTGTGCAAAGGCCTGAGCTTCTCCCAAGAATTTGGGAGATCCAGTAATGTGTTCAGGAGATTAGAATCCCACTCTTCCCTCAGGAGGATGAATAATTATGGTGGCTAGATAAGAATGGATCATTCTCTATCAAATTTGCCTACCATCTGCTTACTCCTAATGCTCAGAATAAGGAGGTATGGAAAATGGTTTGGAATCATAAAATTATTCCAAAGATTAAATTGTTTTGGTGAGCTGCTGCCCATAACAAAATCCTTACTCAGGATAACCTTCAAAAGAGAGGGTTTACTTTGGTAAATAGATGTTTTTGTGTGGTTCAAAAGAGGAATCAATTTCACACCTATTTATCCACTGTGAGTTTGCCCAAGATTTATGGGGCAAAATACTTAACAACTTTGGTATTGAATGGGTTAGCAATTCTGACCTTAAATAAGTAATTATTAGTTGGAACTCAACCTTCACACATCCCTAGATTAAGGAATTATCGAAGCAAGCTCTACCATGTTTAAGTTAGACTTTATGGAAAGAATGCAATCACAAAATTTTTAGGGACACTGCTAGAAATGCTTCTCAGGTGTTTAACTCCTTTACTAGGACCATCTTGGAAAGTGTTACAATATCTCATATTAGTGTTGTGGAGAAACCCCTATCTCAATTTGAAAGACAAATTGCAGCCAAATGGAAAGTTTTAAAACTTATCCCTGGGCATGATAATTCTAGAATTCTACAGAGACTTCATAATAAATGGATACCACCTAAACCCAATTGGATAAAACTCAACTTTGATGGGGCATCTAAGTTGAGTGGTAAAGCTAGTGGAGGAGGAATTATAAGGAATGAAAAAGGATGGATGTCTACTGTCTATGCTGGTGGAATTGGTTTCCAGAGCAATAATTATGTTGAAGCTATGGCTTTACTATGGGGATTAAAGCTAGCTATATCCCTAAGAATAAGAAATTTGAATATTCAAGGAGATTCTAAGATGGTCATAGATGCCATTAATAAAGAATCTAACATTGGAATCTAGCTAAAAGAAATCATTACTGATATCCAGTTTCTTTTATAAAAAAATTTCAAAGTTGAGATTACCCATACCTACAGAGAAGGCAATAGGGTCACTGTTGCTTGTGCCAACCTTGGTTAGCAATTCTCAAGATGGAGGGTATGGTGACAAGATGCTCATATTGCCCTAAACATTAGAGAGATCATTCAGAAGGAGATGATGGATCAGGAATGATGCACATTGATGAAAAAGATAGCTTTAGAAGGTGGTCCACATGGAGAAGGCCATCGAGGATCTCAAAAAATGATAACCTTAGTACTTCCTTGATTATCATTATTAATTCATTGTATCATGAGGGGGAGATGTGAGAGCTACATCATGAAAACTAAGGGGAAATTATTTTCAAGCATGGGAGTAGACGTCACCGCGGTAGGGCATTTTGTAAAATGAGCCTTCACATCTACATTCAGCACAAATGGAAGCAAGAGCTAACTACTTATTTGAAGCTCAAGGAAAAAATTGGGAATTTCATCGGTTGGGTCTGTAATCATAGAATGGAGGGAGACCATATTTGAACTGAACTTGTATCTTGCTATGAATTTAAAGACAACCCATTAGTCTGGCATTATTGTAAAGAAGGAGGTATTAACCTGTATTTGGAAAGGCTGAATAGTTATGACAAAAATTTGTCCAAGCAGTTTGTGAGATCTTAATTGAATAGGTGGGTCACTTTGGGTGGTATTAGCTTTGAAATATCTGAAAATGTGATTTTTATGGCCACGAGAATGACCATGCAGGGTTTAAAGATCCAAAGGAAAACCAAAATCATGGATTTAGCTAGTCACAAACTATTTTTGGGTGAAGGAGAGGAACTCATCCCATATCAAGGAGGGTTCAAATGCACCAAACTTCTAGAGCCATGGGATGGAGTTTGCTACATTCTCATGAAATACTTCACTCTCAAGGGATGTTATACCAGGTTTTATAACTACCACTTTCCTTTGTTAAATCATTTTAGATGCAATGCTATTATCAACTTTCCTTTCTACCTGCTTTCCTCATTAGAACACTCTATCCTGAGGGTAAGAGCCAAATTGTCCAAGAAGCAAGACATAAAACCTATTCCCCTACACCAGGGGCTTATTTTTTGTCTCTACAATTTTCACCGTGCCCTTGAGCCAAATTGGAATATTAGAGGTTTTAATGAAGACATTCCCTCAAAATCGATGTCTGGTAATGCAATTGATGAATCATGGGTTTCCCCTACTCCTACCAAAACCAATGATGTCCCTTTCTCCACCCTCATTAAGACACTTGTTAATACCCCTAGCTCCCTTGCGAGTAAAAAGGGAAAGAAGAGGAAGGTTGATGGAGAAGAAGAAAATTTTGAAGAGAATACAGAAGGGACCCATAAGAATCTAGGTAGGGCCAGGGGGGCCAAGGTGGAAAACCTCACAAGCCTTCCAAAATAAGTAAGGAAGGTTTCCCTTCTAGAGTGCGCAAGTCAGGGAGGATCGCTGGCAAACCAACCCCAAAGGCCAGGCTGATTGAATATTCAAAAAGTGCTTCAGATGAAGCAACCCAGGATGAAGAGTCTAAAGAGTTGGAAATCTAGGAAATTTTAGAGGACACAAGAGGGAAACAGGCTTCTCAGTTTTTTGAGGTCACTAAAGAGCAGGGTGCTAACTCAATGGGAACTGCTGACAATAAGGGGAAGATGCATATCGAGGAAGCTAATGAGGGTACAGAGAATGAGAATGATTGAAAAACTAAAATTGGTGCCTTGAAGGACTGAATTCAAAATCTAGAAAAGGTCTTTGCCAAAGGCCTTCGGAACACAATTTTGATGAATATGTCTATGTTGGAAGTGGTGGGTAATCTTGCGAATGCTGACAATGCATAGAAAGAGAAACTTAAGGATCTTTTTAGTTCTATAGTTATGTAGTTTAGACCTTTTTGACTCTGGTCTTTCTATTGTTTTTTGTTTTGATTCTAACTGTGTTTCTTGGTTGTGCCATTGTTCCTTTGCTAGCAACTTTTGCTTGCCTACCTTCTTGTCTTTTTTGACTGTATAGGGTTCGGCCCCTGGTTTGCCGCCTTAATCAAAAACCAAGGTTTGAAAGAAAATTTATTTTAAAATTACTATGAAATTTTAAAATTTAATGTTGATTTCTAATTTTATCATGTAGGTAAAAAAATCAAAAAAATATAGGGAAAAATAGTAGGAAATTTACCCTAAGGTTTCTAGGATTTTTATGCGTAAACAAAATAAGTTGATTTCACCAAATGATTTAACAATTTTAGGAATATTAGTGTATTATTCCTAACTTAGTTAAAGGGTCTGAATAGTAAAATCAATAAATAAATATGTAATAATTAAGCTACTAATTTTTGTAAATTAGATTGTAACTTTTATCTTTATAAAAATAGTAATAAGAGATGGAAAAGAAGACTTAGCTGAAAACTAACTGATGCAGCTGAGACAAAGTCTAATATTCACTATGCAAGACTAAGACACTATCACAAACTGAGATCTAACCTTAATTTTATGATTGGATAGGAGTGCTCAAAGTGGAGAAGAGTGGCATTGGCATTGTAAATCACCTCTATCACTATTATCCTAAGGATCTGAGCTTTTTGAGTTTTGTTTGTTAGGTCTGTAGGACCTTGTCTATGAAGTTTTGGTAGCTAAAAATCTGTAGATCTCCCTATATAGAATATTTTCTTTTCAAACCTTATATTCCATTGTGCTTTGACCAATTTTGAGAAATATGGGGGGAGCTGGTGTGTGTAAGATTCATTGAATGTGTATCCACACCTCTTGTGTGGGCATGCTACCTACATACCAATATTCAGAAGAGGGATCAATCCATATGTAGTTCTCCCACTTGATGCGCTTTATGAAATTGAGTGTATGAATATAAAAAATAATAAATTATATGTAATTGAGGTGGTTAGGGATTGATATAATGATTTGAATAAGCTTATAAGTATATTGGTTAGTTGTATGTAGAGAATAAGAAAGATTGCTTGAGTAGTCTCACTTATATTCTTGCTTACTTTATGATATTTTCCAACCCTTTCCAAATGATCTTTGAATGGAATTTTATAGAGATATATTGGTTATGGGTTAAATGTGCTCACATTAGGATGAAAAAGATAAGGATGGAGAATTAGAAGAAATTGACCATTGGGGTCAGAAATAGACTTGGATAGGAGCATCAAAAGTGGATAGTAATGGCACTAGTGTTATAGTCCAAGAATGGCACTATTGGCATGAGCTGACAGGACTTAGGGGGATGGATTAGTCATGAAAAAAGGAGTCTAACTCAGCTGTAATCAAGTCTAGAAGGCTACAAATGATTGGGAATCAACAAAAAGATGATTATGAGGGTCATGACAGCAAGCGAGAGGGACCTAAGGATTGGGTGTCATTAGCCATGCTTAAGTTACCAATTTTTGCATTTTATATGACTGCAACACTTTTATTAAAAATGTTAAAAAATATATAATAGGAGGTTTTAAAACAAAATATAGAGCATGAACGTCCATTTTTAAGATGCCAAAATGTAATGGTTGACTCATTCCATAACTATGATTGTCTAGGTTTTGACTAGGTCAAATGTAAAAACAAGGTTGATAGGTTAACTAAGGTTTGAATGCATGAATATTGGCACACAAACCAAGAATGTAATTAAAATTAATTTAATTTGTATTTAATTTGAAAAATTTTAAAAAATAAAATAAAAAAATTAGGGAGGGATTTGAATAAAATTACTACCACCAACCCTTCTAAAAGGCTAATCTAAATTTTATATGCACAAATTAGTATATGCACCATATGTTTTTATTTTTTTGTAAAATAAATAAATAAATATTTTCATATATATGGTGCATCTAATTTTGAATTTTTAAAAACAATCTAATATTTTTACCTTGGGATTAAAAAATATGCATAAAAGGTGGGGCCTAGGTTTTCATATGTGGAATTTTAGTTTTTAATAAATTATTAATAAATAAAATTTCAAACTTTAAAACTAACCTTTTAACTATTATTGAATATAATGACACTCATGTGGGTGAAAAAATTCTCACACCAGATTGTATAAACTTTAGAATGAAGTGAAACTTTACCAATCATGTATTTTTGTCATGTAGAAGATAAAACAAGCTTCAAAATTTAATATTTGATGCCAAAATGAAATATTTCAATCACCTAGGCTAACCTATGGCATCAAAGTGACTCAAGGAGAGGATTTTAATGGTGTTCTCTGGGCCTAAAACTTCTTAGGGAGCCTTCAGTCCTCAAAATTAAGAAGTTAGAACCCTTAGAATGGAAATTTTATGCCATAATTTTTTTTTCAAATTTTCAATGGTACAAGGGCTCCATAGATGAGAGAGAAAAATTGTAATAACTTGATTTTTCCTTCTCACCATCAAACTATTTGCAAGAAACCTTATATTTTAAAACCAAGTAGTTAAAATAACTAGAACTGGTTTTCATACAAAAAATTATGATTTCTCAAATTTTCCAATGGTATAGGTTGTACAAGTAGAAGAGTGGCACTAAAGAGGCAACGTTGAAGATTTCACATGCTACAAGAGACTAAATCAAGCCATTTAAACCTCCAAACTATCTTGAAATGGATAAACTAATATTTTGGCATAGCTAGAACTAATTTTTTTTGGGAAAATGATCTTTTACTGATTTCTATTTCACACATGAAAATTTGCTTGAAGAAATTACATGTTGAGCATACCCATCCACCAGGATTTGATGCCATGATAAAATCTATGTATCAATATAAATAAACATGAAAGATATATAATGAATATGCTATGACCTCATATTTTCACTATATATATTATGTTGTTATATTATTAACATTATGGTTATTAGCTATTATTTAGTTTGATTATTTTTGGTACTTATTGCAGTAGTGTTGGCTATGTACTTAATGTTGTGATTAATTTTGTTATGTATTTTTTATTATTATTAATGATGATTTTATAAGTTTGTATCGATTATCAATTTATGAAATAATGTGGTTTATGCCATTTTGGTGGTTGTAAGTGTTGTTTATGAGCTAGGCAAGTGATGGAGGCTGTATTCCCAAAATAATGAATTCTGAGCACATAGACATGACCAACCAATATACTTGTTTGATTTTCCTTTAAATAATTTGATTTGGTTATTGTGTTTGTCAACTGTGGTCCTTGTACTTACAATTGCTTCTATACTTTATCGATATCATTACGAGTCATTATTATTCATTATTTTCCTTTAAATGTTTTATTGGCCATAGCCTTTCTCATACACATAACTCCATCTCCTTTATTCTTTTAAGTCTTCAAATATTCCTTATTTTCCATTAAACTTATTGGCCTATTCAATTTTTTACCTAGACCTGACTAAACCCACCTAGACCTAAACCCCTATTGGAAACCCTTGCCACCCTTCATACTTATCTTATCCCTTTGACGTAACACATATTTACTAAAGTGATGACATAATGTTTTAATGACTATATATTAATTTATTGAATTAAACTTGGTTTAATTTTATTTATAATTTTATTATGTTATATCGAATTAGGTTGATATCTTGTGAAAGAATGCATTAACATCATTTAATGAGGTAGGTGCTGAAGGTTTCAATGATATTTAATTTGGTTATGTTAATCCCTTTTTTTAACACTAATATACTCTTTCATTAGTGGAGGTTTGATTAATTATCGAGTCTTCCAGGCTCGCCATTAATGGTAATATTGGTGGGGATTGCCTTGG
>JARHVA010001027.1:2622500-2835000 GCA_037957365.1 Torreya grandis
TAGATGTATGTTTTTCCTTCCTTCCTTCCCATTAGCTGAACTTGGTTGGTTGGTTGCCTCGACTACCCAACAAAAAAAATTGTAAGAGTTCCTTAAGTGGAAAATTTTATTTAGGTTCCACTCATTTTTAAACTTGCATGAATTTTATTTTTTATGATGCTTTAATTCTATTGTTACATGCCTATTGTTTTCCAGTTGCTTGGTTGAATTGTAAACAAACTTTTAACATATTAATGTCTTTAAAGTATTCACTATGGAACATTGTATGAAATGAGAAGGGGTCTTTATTAAGTGGATACATGATTCAAATTCACTATTATTGGTTGAATAAGTTATTTATTTAATTTATATAATGCCTTCAACTCTTTTATTAAAGTATTGGCTATGCCAATTTGAGTAGTTGTATACACTATAAAGTGGCAATGTGGAAGTTATTACTATGTCATAAACTATTATGAACATCTATGCTAATATAAATGGTGTAATGACCTTAAGGGATAAAGGGTGTTATAACCTGACTTGTAGCACTAAAATAATCTTATTTTTAATATATTTTCTTTTATACTTTAATTTAAATTATTGCATGAATGAAACCAAATTTGTAACTATTGATTTAATTCTAATTACTATTTTTAAGTGATTATTTAACTTGTATGGCATGTATCTTGATCTAAGACTATGATTAACCTAAATGATAACTTATGAAAAAAAAATTTATCCTTCTCGACTAAACCAATCCTTTAACTTAAACATCATTGAACAAGACTGAAACCCACTAAGGAGAGTGAGGTATTTACCTAGGGTTAAGGACCTAGAAATGGTCCTATGAGGAAGTGTAAGTGCCACTTATGATACTCAGGACTTATCAGTGCATGTATTCACTAGTACACCCTGAATCCTATAATCCTTTTATTACAAAAATAAGCTTCCCTATAGTACCTTTTGTATATGTTTACCTCTAGAAAATTACCTCAATTCCCCTCATTCAGTTCCAATCGCGTATGATCATAGTGAATCAAATGTTTAGATTCATTATCAAGACTTATAAGTGGGCCTAATACATTTCCAATGTGTACTATAATAAATAATTCCAAAAAAAAATGGGGTTGTTTCATCTGGTATTAGAGCAGTGTTTTACTCTAGGAAACTTTTGGAACAAGTATCTTCCTTCAAAACAATTACAATCTTCTAAGTTATCACTTGTGATTTCTCAAGATGGTTAGAATGTGATCAAGGGGAGGCAACATACATAGAAATAAATTGAATTTATACCCAACTAGGGGTAGAGTTTGAGGATGTGGAAGGGGTCATCAAAGCTACATCTCCATTCATAACCTAGATGAACTATCTATGAATAATGCTAACAAAAATACTAAGATACTCCATGCTGAATAAGTCAGTGGGGTTCCAACCAATAAGAATGAGGAAATCCTTAGTGGGATATTGAATACTACTAACTCCTTGTACAAGAAGATTGATAATCAAGAATAAATATTGAAAATTTTTAAATGGGTATCCCAAGAGGAAGTAACTAGATTGAAAATGGGACAAGTGGAAGGACCTATAATTCAAGAACTACCTTTGATCACCATTGACCTAATCATTAAAGAGATAAAGAAGCTTCCATCATCTACCTTTTTAAGTGAAGAATAAGGTGATGCAAATAATGCTTGGTTGATACACTTGTAAAACTACTTCAATTTGCATAATATGCCTTCCAATGTGAAAGCCAAAGTCATAGCCTATCAGCTTTTAGGACCTATAACATTATGGAAAAACCACCTTTATGTTATTGAAGGGTATCAACCTTTAAATATGTCTTGGTTTATTTTTAAGACTCAATTCCATAAGAGGTACCTAAATGCAAATTATAAGGAGCAAAAAATCACTGATTTTTGGCTCTTAAAATAAGCGAACATGTCTATTCCTGAATATGAGAATAAATTTTTGAACTTATTGCATCATGTAAACTATATGCATGATGAGGAAACTAAGATTACTAAATTCAATCTTGGGATTAAGGATATTTTGATGCATGATGTTAACATGAAAAATCTAAAGACTTTGGCTATAGCCATAAAATCAACATACAGGGATGAGGAGAAAGAATAGTCTCACCAAAAATAAAGACAAGAACCTTTCTCCCATGAACAAGAACTTTAGAAAATATTATCCTAACCATACATTTTTAGGAGGTAATAAGAATTTTAGTAGGTTTACTAATCAAAATAGGAATTTCAAATCCCATGTATTTTCCAAACCTAATTATTACAAGAAGGAACAACATCAAAACATCCCACGTGGACCTACCATGGGTGCCAACTCTATTCCATTAGCATATTCTAGACCAATTATGTGTTGGGAATGTGGTGAAAATCACTATAAAAAGGACTATCCTAAACTGAAATCAAGTTAAATAGTGAACCATAGAGTATATGTTATTATTGATAATCATAATGTTGACTTGCAAGGCACTCTAGTTAAGACTCAAGGTATAATTAATATTTTTCCTTTGACTATATTAATTGATTCTAGTACAATAGATTATTTTATTTCACCTTTTACTACTAAATAATGTAATAGTAAACCCATCTTGATAAGAGAATGTTGGCAATTCAAATTTGGTACTAATAAGAAAATATCAATTCTTGAGTGCTTACAACAAGCATAATTAAATCTTGGTGTTTTCAAAAGAGTGTGATGCACTAATGATCTTGGCTAAATTGTATAATTTCAAGGTATGCTAAAGAAAGGGGTATCATGTAAGACTATATCACATGGCAAAGGGAAGGAGTATCATGTGGATGATGTAATAAGTAGATGCATGTGCTTTGATACCTTAAAAGAGTTACAAGGAAATTTTAGAAGTGTTATTTTGGAATAGCAGCTTGTTGATGTATTCTTCCATGATGTAAGAGTAGGTTTAGCTAATGAGTCAATATCAAAGAGATTTGTTGACTTTTTTGTTGTAAAAAATGGGCTGATAAGGCATAATTTATGTTTTTGGGATGGGTAACTTATAAATTTTATACTTAATGAAGTTCATATAGCACCTTATTATGCTCAAACAGGGGTACAAAAATTATGCATGAGTTGAGAAAGCTCTATTTTTGGTTTGGGATGAACCATGATGTCACTAAATTTGTAGACAAATTCTTGGAATGCCAACATGTTAAGGATGAGCATTTCTATCTAAGAGGGTTATTTTAACCTCAAAATATTACAAATGATAAGTGGGTTGTAGTCTCACTTGATTTTATTGTAGGGCTACCAACATCATGTAGCAAGCATGATACAATCCTGGTAGTGATTGATAAAGTAACTAATGTTGGCTAGTTTAATATTGTAAATTTAATAGATGATGCATTTGTATTTGTAGAACACTTTGTGAATGAAGTAGTAAGACTCCATGGTATACCCAATGTGATCATATCATATTGAGATAAATTATTTACTTCAAGGTTTTAGTGTACTTTAACTATAACCTTTGGAACAAAGCTAAATTTTATCACTTCATATGATCTGAAAACATATTGTATTAATTAGCTATATGATCTAATAAATTTAATAGAAAGCATAAATAAGAGATAAAATAGTGATATTAATAAACAATAATTTTATATCTAAGATAACAATAAAAATGAATAAATAACTCAAATATGATAAATTACTCTGATAATTCAATATTAATCTAATGTAAAATACATAAATAGCCATTACTTATATAGAGAAAAATGTGCATGATAAAGATCAAGGAACTCACACAACATGTGTAGTTCAATTGATATCTGACTACAAGAATAGTGGAGTACAACTCCACACTAAAAAGATAGGTATCCAAATTGTGTAAATGATCAACACAAGTTGACTGCTAGTTAAACAATCTTATCCTATCTTATCCTAAATAGTGGAGTGGAATTCTACTGTAAAAAGATAGGTGTCCAAGTTAACTACTAGATAAGTAAGATGATCCTATCTAGTGTTAATTATTAATAAACATAATAAACTAATTATAATAATTAATTAGTGCACCAATCTAAATAATAAATATAAGTAAGTGCAATAAAGAAAATAAATGCACCAACACATATGGGCAAATAAAATGATTCAACCAAGTGGTTGAAGATATGATACACATTTATTTAATGGATCAATAAACAAAATGGGAGGATTATCTTCATATGGTTGAATTTACATATAATAATGCCCACCATTCAACTATTAAGATGGCTCCATTTGAATACTTATATGGGCATAAGTACAAAACACCTATTGGATGGGAAAACTTAGAAAATAGGGTTGTTAATGGGCCTAATTTACTATTGGAATATGAAAGGTAGATGTAAATAATAAGGCATAATTTAAAAACATCTTTTGATAGGTAAAAGAGCTATGCATATCTTAAGATATTTCCACATGAATTCAATGTGGGACACAAAGTTTTCCTATGTGTCAGAACATATAAAAGTTCTATTAAATTTGATAAGGCTTCTAGGCTAGCACTATGTTTTGTTGGTCCTTTTGACGTAGTGGAAAAGATTATCCCTGTTACTTATTGGCTAGCACTTCCTCATCTTTTAAAGATTCATGGTGCTTTTTATGTTGCAATGAATAAAATATATACCTAATCCATCTCATGTTTTGGATTAGACTCATTTATAGGTCATGAAAGAGGAAAAGATCCAGTTGAAACTAGTGATAATCCTAGACCATCATAGCATTAAGCTACATAATAGGGATATATAACAAGTTTTAGTGTAATGGGACCCTATGAACAAAAGGAGCACTACTTAAGAAGATGTTCATGTTTTTAGACAACATTATGCATGGATTTTTTATTAAGTCACCAAGATGGCTCCCTTATAATAGGGGAGAATGTTACGACCTAGTTTTTTCACTATTTATATTCTATTATTATATTATTAACATTATGGTTATTAGTTGTTGTTTAGCTAGATTATTTATGGTACTTGATGTAACAGTCTTGATTGCATACTAAATATTGTGATTAATTATGTTATGGACTATTTATTACTATTGATTATGATTTTATAAATCTGTATTGATTATCAATTTAAGACATAATGTAGTTTATGCCATTTTGGTGGTTGTAGGTTTTGTTTATGAGCTAGGTAGGTGATAGAGGTTGTATTCCTAGAATAATGAATTTTGAGCACGTGGACATGATCGACAGGTATAGTTTTTTTATTTTCCTTCAAATAATTCAATTTTGTTATTGTGTTTGTTGACTATGGTCCTTATGCTTGTGATTTATACTACACTTTATCAATATCATTATGAGTCATTATTTGTTATTATTATTCAATACTTTTTGTTAAATTTTTTATTACCCATATCCTTTTTCATACATGCAACTCCAGCTCCTTTATTCTCGTAGGTCTTCAAATCTTCCTTATTCTCTAGTAAACCTATCAACCTATTTAATTATATACCTAGACCTAAACCCCATTTGGAAACCCTTACCACCCTTCATGCTTATCTTACCCCTATCAACCTAACACTTATTTACTATGGTGATGGCATAATGGTTTAACAACTATAAAGTTATGGCTTTAATTAAACTTGGTTTAATTTGATTAATATTATTTTATTATTTTATATCAACTTAGGTTGATAGCTTGTGAAGGAATACATTAGACTCATTTAATGAGGTAGGTGGTGAAGGTTTTAATGATATTTAATTTGGTTATGTTAATCCATATTTTTAATGCTAATCTACTCTTTCATTGGCATAGGTTTGATTAATTACTGAGTCTTCTAGACTCACCATTAATGGTAAGGTTGGTGGGGATTACCTTTAGATCTAGAAGGTTTCTCTCTGCTCTAAGAACTAAATGTGAAGTGATTGGGGGTATGGGGGAATGAAAAAAAAGAATGGGTAAGGTGGATGATAGGCATAAGTCTTAGGAAGATGGAAATTTTAAGATGGAAATAGTATAATGGGTTGATTGATTTTAATGGCAAGCTAGGGAGGGTTGGAAAATAGATAGTAAGATTGAGTTTTTCATCCTATTGGAGTTATATAATCCTTTATTTTTTTGAAAGCAAGTCTTTTTGATTTTTTTAGGTTGATGTTTGTTACTGTGTTGATATAATGATATATATTTTTAAGGTTGTGCATGTAGTTGGATGTCTTCAGACTTCCAGGTGAATATACAGACCCATTATGATGACATATGAATACATTCATTACATATAAACTTGAAATAAATGTATACATAGTATATATATTGATGAGATCAAATCCTTATCATTATGTAGTCATTTTTTTGTTATAAGAATTGGTTGTGGACTGTGTTGAGATGTTGTGTGTTGTCTGCATATTAAATAACTATGTTCTCTTTATAATAACTAAATGTTTTAAATGTTGGAAAACTTTGTGTCTTTTTATATAATGACTATGTAATCATTTTTAATGTTTTCATTTTATTTATAATGCCATAGTATTATAAGGGTGGTTAAACTTGGTGTTTTTGGAAATAATGATTGTGTTTCACTTAATTATCTGTCTTCTCAAATATATGTTGATGGATATATTCTTTGGGGAAAAACATGGGTCATAGTTGTTCTTAAAGTTGTTGGTTCATATTTTTGCCTAGGTGAACCCATTTTGCATTCTATGATTAATGTTGAATGAGTTATTAAATCTCGCTATGTTTTTACTTTTTGTTGACCTTGTTATTCAATAGAAACATATAGATCTATATATGATAATTTTGGGCATTATCATATTAGGTTTTGATTATATGGTTATTTGGTTCTTATTATGTTATTGTGTTTATTTATATTGGCATCTTGGTCATTATGGTTATTCTTTTGTGTTATATTAATTGGTTAAATATTCAGTTTGATGTATTGATTAAATTGATCCCTACTGTTTACAAACTTGTTATTATAGGCTATGATATTTTGACTATTGGGTAAGTCATAACTTTTATTTTGGTTTTTGGTTTTATAGTTTGAACTATGTATTGTGGAGGTTTTGAGCCTTGTCTTTTTTCTTTTATATGATTGTAGGTTTTTTGGAAGACAAGGGTGGAATGTTCCTTCTTAACTTACTATGTCATGGTCAACAAAGTTAAGGCTTTCCTATCAAATTGTTTAGGTGTCTAATTTTCTTAATATAAATATATAATTATACACACACACATACACATAAGTACACACACACACACACACACACACACACACACACACATCTATGTGTGTGTGTTCCTATAATTATTTTATGATTGGATTGTTCGATTAGGATGTATGCAGTTTATTTAAAACCTTCATTTTGACCTTGGGTTTTGGATTTATCTGGATTTGACTTTTATTGGTGTTGACCAAATTTGACCCTATAGGTCAAATTGGGGCCCCTATAGGTAAAAACTTTGTCTTTAAATGTTTTAAGAGGTTTAAAATTTTGTTATAAGGTGTATTATATGTCTTTTGATGCTATTCCATATCATATTAGCCTTGATAACTTAGTCTTTTAGTCCATTTATCCTTTTGAGTCATTTTTGGGGTTGAAATAAGGCGTTTAATGAATTATACAAAATTTTAGGGAAGTGTGAAGGTGTAATAAGGGTGATGTCATGTGACATGTGTCAGAATGTCTTAATAAACTATTGTTAATTGAAAGTGGTAGGTTCTTTTGAATAAAGATTAATTTTCTTAGGAAAAGAGAAGAGTTTGGCACTTGTACAGCCCATGGAGAAGTGTGACACATAGGATAAGATCATAAAATTCTTCTTCAGCTTCCTCAAGCTCAAATCCATGTTTCAAATGCTTTGTAAGTTCCATTTTTGAGCTAAATGCATTATGCTGCTTCTTCACCCTTAAAAATAGATAGAACCAATTTTTAAGTTTGTACTTTATATGGTCAACAGGAGAACTTATAGGTCAAAACCCTTGGGAGGTGGTATTAAAATTATATACCTTGATATCCATAATAATATTTTTAAGAATGGTGTTTTGTTCTTTATAAACCATCCTCATGAAGTTGACTATGTTTTTTTGCTTGCTAATCTATGTACCCTATAGGTTTTGCCTTATTTTGGACAAGTCCACACAATTCACTTGATAATATTGGTTCCAGATGATTTTGAATCCATCCTAAAATTATTCTAATGCTTATTTTCATGTTTCAAAGTGTTTGGATAGGTCAAGTATATCAAGGCTGTAAGAGAAGCATCATTTTATGTTACATGCATAATATTGTATTTTTTTTGAATCCCATACATAGGTCTATCACTTTTAAATAGATAGAGGATAGATGACAATGGGGAGATGGTTGTTAGATAGTCCAAATTTGTTTGCTTATTCTCTAAAAATAGGCAGTGATTACCTACAAGTCTGAGCCCAAATAGACCTCTTCCCCTTAGGTTGTAAATACAAGCCATGTTTCATTATTTAATGGTTTTATATGGTCTAATTCAATATTAATGACCTAAGGATCACTTAGAGGGGCTCATATGATGTGATTTATATCCCAATTTTCAATTAAAGGTGTCTTTCCCTCTAAAAATATGCACCTACAATAGGGGTTAAACTCCTACACAGTCCATGATGGAGGCTTAAGCATGGGACTATTAAATTGGGATAATGGAAAAATTTATAAATGGTTCATAAAATAAAAATTTATATGAAATACCTTGTAAAAATAATATTCATACATAGGGTTTGTTTCTTTCAAACATAATTGACTGTGTTGGTAGTGAGCAATGAAGTTAGTGTTTGTAAGTGTTGGTGTGGTTAAAACATAAAGGAATGAGTCAAATAGTTTTTAAATAGATATGGATGCATTGATAATGGTATTATAAAATTATATCAAGCTTAGCAGAACAAGTAGACACCTACAATCCCTCTCACAGTCAATTGTAGTTGACTATGAGGGGCAGAGAGCAAGAAGATTAGAATGCTTGAAGAGGACCTAGTAAAAATATAAATACATAGGTCCAATAGATGATAAATTACCATGGGAATATTTAATAAAGGTATATTCAATGTTTCAAAGTCAATCTAAAGTGAGGAATACCTATAGGCACCCTCCAAAACAAGAAGTGCAACCTGCAGTCCAAGATAGTGAAATGGAAGGTTAAGCAGTTTAAGGTATGTATGAAAAGTTGAGATTGTTATTATACATATTAACTCATTATTTGGTACCATTATTAACTCCATAGTCTATTGGTAGTGAAAATAAAGACAAAAAGGACTCTAAGCAAATACACATAGTCCATAAGAAGAAACATTACACATAATCTATCTCTTGCACAGTCCATTTTGGGTTTTAAGGGAGTTAGAAGGTCAAATGATGTTATCAAGGGCTTAAATTTGGTGTATAAAATACTTAACACTTTTATAACCCTATAAAATATCCAAATGGGCTAAGTAAATATGGGAATTACACTCTATTTTTTTTCAAATAGAGTGTACTTCCCCTTATACATAAACCTACAGGTTTGACAAATGAGTGATAAGGTGAGACCAAGAGCTGTCTTAACCTTTCAAGGAGTTTTTGAAAGATAAATGATACATATTTAAAACATATAAACATATCACAAAGGGGAGAAAATAAATATAATGTTCTTGACCTTTAAGGTTATAGTCAACATGCTAGGCAGGGTTTAGCCCTAGTGTCCAAGTTGTGAAGTCATTCATACTTATAGATTTTCATATTAATTATAATTCATTTATTAATGATTTTGGGATCATGATATATGTTTTAAAACTCTTATTATGCATAGAAACCACAAGGAGAGCCAATTTTGACTTGGGGCTAATGTTAGGCCTATGCAAATGCAAAAGCAAGCTCAGTAGGCTAATTTTGAAAGCTCATATCTCTTTTGAGGATTTTCATGGAAGTAAAATAAGATAGGATGAGTTATATAGGGTCTTAGGCAACCTTTTGTGACATTGGTTTGGAATTTCAACTTGAAATCTGTATGAACAAAGCTTAAGAGGGTAAATAAGCTAAAACCCTTATAAAACCCTTGGAAGGACTTAAATGGAGAAATAAAGTTATAAATCCACTCTAATGGACCAATTTTATTATTATTATGACTGTAACTTATATAGGAATCTCTCAGGCTCATCCCCACCCTTTTGATTTGTATGAAATGGTATAGACAAGGTACTTTTAACTCTTTTATGTGTTTTGCATGTTTTAAGAACATTAAAGAGATTCAATCAAGTTTGGTGGAATATTAAGACTTGAGATAAACCCAAATTTTAATTTTATTTATTATAAAAACTTCTAAGTTCTTACACTAGAGCTCTCATCTTAGCCATTCAAAACTGGCATAGTGAACACAATGGTGACAAGGGTGAAAACTTCAAGTGTGATCATTTTTAAGATGTGCCCAATGATTATAAGGATATAGAAGGTCTTGAAACTTTTAATTCAATACCTTCAATGTATTTTCATGTAAAACTAATTAATTTTTAGATTCCAAGTGTGTAGGGTGCATGAAAGAAGAGTTTTTTAGATTGTAGATGGTGATAGCTCAATTTGGGAAGATTATAGATGACCAGGACTGCAACTAATACATGAAGAGGAATTTATGAAAGTATTTTCATTCATTATAATCATTATAATTGCCCTTAATAAATTTTGGTACGTTCAAACTTGTCCAAATCATGAAGGAAGTTTTCTAAGCTAGAATAAGGAATTTTATTCCACTTTTCATGAGTTTTATGACCTAGGGTGACACTTGTGCTGCCTAACCTTTCATGGTTCATCCCACATCCTCTTCTAATGAAAAATTAACTCTTTTTATCATATTTAAAAGTTTCTTTGTGACCCTTGGACTTCTCTCTTCTCCTTTCTCTCTCAAATTCAATAAGAACTAGCCATTTTGACCTTTGTAATCTATACTCTACCTAAGTATGGTGACTCCCTACTCATTTTCATACCATTTGATTAATAATACTATGATTTTTACCTCTTTATTACTATTAATATTTTTTTACTTGGATGTTTTATCTTTCTTAGTGTCAACTATGATTTCCTTAGCATGTTGTCTCATCCTTTCATCCTATTTGCAGTTGGAAAGCTTCTTCTTGCAGGGCATATGAAGTGTCAAGGTTGAGTGAGTTAGTATATTTATTAGTGCCATTCAAGGCCTCTTTTATATTCATTTGATCATAAATATTCATCCATAACCTCATAATGTAATAGTGATGTGAGAAGATGTAGATTGGAGAAGTGTATGTTTGGTTAATCTCTTGGTTTCATGTGTAACATGTAGATAGTTGGAATTCATCAGTTTATTTGGTGTATCACCTCCCTTAGGATAGTTTAATTTTATTTTTCTCTCTCCATTCCCACACTCCAACATTTTAGGTGTAGTAATGATCCAAAGTGTTACATCAAGGAAGATAGCCCTATCTAGAGATTTACCTCATCCTTAGGCTACCCACAAGCCTAGAGGTGTTTCAATTGTGCCACTTAGATGAAGAGAGTTGATACATCTCCTTTAAGGGTGAAAATCCAAGTGATAATAGTTTTTGTCATATCTAGTGGGGCTCGTAGTCTAATAAGTTGAAGGATTTTTGGTGTTGTCCTTCAACACATCATCCTTTGGTGGCATCTATCCAAGAACCAATGACAACTCTAAAGTTACATCAGCTAGTCAAATAGCCCAAGTTTTCCTTTTTAATATTATTATTAATGTTTCTTTATGTTATTACTTTCAATTAGGTTTCATGGCTAATTTTGGTGTTGAGTTTATTTTACAGAAGTTGGTTAGACATATACAACTTATGGCACTCCTTATCAGCCTTACATTCTTTTTATGACCATGGTGAACCTTATCATTATCATCACTATATATAACCTTGTCATGATTTTTATCAATCCTATATCCAACTTCTTCAATATCTTACTTCTCTTAGTCAACCTAGCCACTTCTCAACTCAATCCATTTCAACCTTCAAGCAAAATATTTTGGGGTATGAGAAGTATCTGTTAGAGCTTGATACACTATAGGGACATGGTCAAGATGTTCCCAATAATTTCATTTGTTAGGTGAAAGATGTATTATAGATATTCAAAAAGGAGTGGACACCTATTGAAAGAGCCAATTGGCAAAGGCTCACAAGTGAGATGCTAGATGTGAGTGGCCTAGTTTCATCTTTGGAAGATAGGCTAAAAATTCATGAGAAGAAACCTCACAAAACCTACCATCATTCATATCCACTTCCCCAACATTGTTATCATTCCTATATGACCCCTACTCATGAACCTAATCAAAATTATCAAATCCATCTTTTCCCCAATCAACTGGAAGAGAGAGTTAAAGAGATAAGCCTTTTGTTTGAAGAAAACATTGATAGGCATAATGAGTTGGTCAAAATGTAGGTGATTCAATCCATATCATTAGAAAAATAAGTGGAATGTAATCTCTCATTTCCCTCTCCCATTAAACCCCCACCTAAAAAGAAAACCTCTATATATGAGATTCTAAGTTAGAGACAAGGTGGAGAGTTCATGCCTAAGGAGATTCCAAGTTTCTTGAATAATTCATCCACTCCTCAAGTTGAAGCACCACCTAAATAAAAGATTTATAATCCTAACATCCTAAGCTAGAATAAGATAGTGGAGTCATGGGGAAATAAAGAAGAGAAAAGTATTGATAAAGAGTGTGAAGTTGAGAAGGAGCTTGATCTTATACAAACCTCTTCCACCCTTCCTCAAGAGACCTCTTCTCTTCCATGCCATCCCTCTTGTACTCCTTATCCTCATGAATATTGTTATGAGATTCAAGAAATAATTTTCCAATAGAACCTACCCAAGCAAATTAAAGAGTTATAGTTAAGGATGAAATTGTTGAGTCAAGGTGTGATGGAAGATTTAGACCCAAAAGAAGATCCTATGCCTAAACACACCCCATCTAACCTCCCTCAAGAGAGTGATAAAGTTAAATCAGATGTACATGAAGTGATTATCAAATGGAAGGAATAAAACCAAGCCATTTTAGCCCAAGGTTTGCCTCTCCTTCCTCAAGATCTTTCAAAAGAATATTCTACAATTCATTCTCTATATGATTTTGAGTTCTATGTTCCACCTCCACCAACTAGTTCATCTTGTTCTCACCCCATCACCCTTATCCTTGATGGACCTATGGTATGGGAACCTAAAAAGGAATATTTGGTTTATAAGAATTGGAGATTGAATAACACCATATTTATGACATCATACATCAAGAAGAGAATATTAAAGAGGTAGTGACCCTAGATGATAAATATGATAAGGATGATTGGTAGTTGCAAATGAAGTTCTTTCAAGAGCTTGAAGAGTTTTACCAAGTTGAGGATAAAGTACATGACAAGATATAAAAAGAGTCTTTCATGGAGGAAAATTATCAAGATTGGGTAGAGTATGAAAATCTCCTTGATGAGCTAGAAGAACTTGTATCTAAGAATAAATCCAATCTTATTGAGAGCACTATTGAAATCAAGAAGGTATGCCTTATTGAACCACCATTGGAGGTTGTAATTGAAGATCCATATGAGAAGGTTGAGGTAGTTTGGATGAAATAATAATAAATTTATATAGCCAATATATTTGGATTTTCTTGGTTCTTAATGAACATCATGCCAATGAAGTTGGCAAACATCATGAAAAAGTTAGAGGCATCAATGCTAGAGGTCAAAAGGTTACATGTCTCACTAAATCCTTTACGTCATGAAGCAAGGAAGGTTTCAAACTTCCCCTTTGATATAAGAGGGATATTTCATTTCATTTTAGTTAGTGTTTGAGTTAATTTGTTTAGTTTTATGTGTGTGTTTCATAAGTGCTCATGAAGAACATGTGTGTGTGTGTGTGTGTTTTTACTTTGTGTGTGTATTTTGCTTTGTGTTGTTAAGGTAGTCATTGGTATTTTCTTGACTAGAGCTTGTTGTAAAAGTCCTATTGTTATGTATTATAATTCATATGACTCTCTAAGAAATAATGGTCTTATAAGGCTACTAGTTTAATTAGTATAACACTCATACTACCCCTATGAGTCACCAATTTATTGACCAAATTTGACCTTGTAGGTCAAATTGGGGCCCCTATAGGCAAAATCATGGTATTTAGATGCTTTAAGAGGTATAAATTTTTGTCATAAGGTGTATTATATGTATTTTTATGTTATTCCATATCATATTAGCCTTGGTCAATTAGTCTTTTAGTCCATTTATCCTTTGAGTCATTTTGGGGTTAAAATAGGGCATTTAATGAGTTATACAACCTCTTAGGGAAGTGTGAAGGTGTTAAAAAGGTTATTTAATGTAGAATTTTTCCTCATATTTCTTAATAAATTGTTACTACTTTAAAGTGGTAGGTTATTCAAAAGAAAGAGTAGTTTTTTGGGAAAAGAGAAGAGTTTGGCACTTTTACGGCCCATGGGGAAGTATGCCACATGGAATAATATCATGAAATGTCTCTTAATATTATTAAATATAAAATAAATTTTAAAATTATATGGAAGTTTCATTTTTGAGCTAAAACCATTTTTCTCCTTCTTCGCCCTTTTAGACACATAGAACCAGTCTTTAGGTTTGTACTTGGTATGGTCAATAAGAGAACTTACAGGTCAAACAAATTTTCTCGGTGGTATTAAAATTATAGACAATGATATCCATAAAAATATTTAAAATAATGGTGGCCTATGCATTATGAACCATCCTCATGAAGTTGATTATGTTTTTTACTTGCTAATTTGTGCACCCTATAGGTTTTACCTTATTTAGAAAAATATGTACAATTCATTTACTGAGATTGGTTATAGATGATGTAAAATACCTCATAAAATTATTTCCATTATTATTTTAATATTTCAAAGTGTTTTGATAGGTTGAGTACATAAAGGTTGCAAGAGAAGCATCATTTTATGTTATAGGCAGTTTTTCACCATTATCAAGATCTTCAAGTTTTGACCATGGTTCCATAGGATTGTGATAGTTTCATTATAATTTTATTAATTTAATATCAATAAATTAACCTTTTAATCTCATTATCCAATTAATTTTCCATCAGTACAAATAATACACTATGCATATGTAGGTAACTCTTTGAATATACAAAGTTCTCAGAAGGATGCCATCATAAAAGGGAAGTTCTAATAGGTGTTTAAAATATTTTGGAGTGGAAATAGTATATTTTTACTTTTTTTGAATATTTATATTTAATATAATGTATATATATATTATATACTACCTATATCACTATCCACTAATTATGCACATAGTCTGCCATGGAAATGTTCATCTACAGTTGATTGGAAGAAGAAAACCACGTGCAAAGTAGGAATACAAATTTTTGAATCCATTTATAGGTTTTTAAAATTAATTTATAGGTATTTTAATAGGATTAAAACTCATTTAATGATAAATAATACTCATTATACACACTTGCATATGCTTCCAGCATACCTTTCAAGGTGCACCTACAGGGGTTTCTATGATGGCATCATGTTATGATGAGAGCCTTAGTAGTGGTGCCAAGCACTTTGAGGCATGAAGAGTGAATTTTGGAGTTTTGAGATTGGTTTAAATATTATTAAATATTAAAAACAATGCACATTGTCCATCTTTGTATTTACTGTCTGTAGACTTGACAATGTCCACATACATGATTTGTTGGTAGAGAACTAAGGGCATTTGATGAAGCAATTTAGACAAGTTAGAATATTTATTGCAGTAATATAAATTGATTTAGAATCATGGAATAATCATATGTAAATATATTTTTTTAAATAAAATAATGGGTCATCTTTAAAGATCTAATAATAGTATATAGGGACCTTGATCTCTAAATTGAGAAAACATAGATCCAAGCCCTTTTTGTAGGCATCTTGCAACAAGGTTGTAAATTATTTTGATGCATCATATTGTGTTTAGTTTAAATCCCATAAATAATTATATCACTTTTAAATAGATATATGACAAATGACAATGTGAGGATGGCTGTTAGATAGTCCAAAGTTGTTTGCTTATGCTCTAAAAATAGGTAGTGATTATCTACAAGTCTGAGCCCAAATAGACCTCTTCCACTTAGGTTGAAAATAAAACCCATGTTTCATTATTTAATGGATTTATATGGACTAATACATTAATAATTACCTAATTATCACTTAGATAGGATCATCTACTATGCTTTAGATCCCCATGTTCACATATAGGTGTCTTTCCCTCTGAAAATATGAATCTATAATAGGGGTTAAACTCCTATACAGTCTATAATGGATGATTAATCATGGGAATATTAGGTTTGGATTATGTAATAAGTTATAAATATTACATAAAATAAAAATTCATATGAAATACCTCCCAATAATAATCTTCATACATAGGTTTTATTTCTTTCAAACATAATTGACTGTATATGACTGTGTTGGGAGTGGGCAATGAAGGTGACGTTTGTAAGTGTTGGTGTGGTTCAAACATAAAGGAATGAGTAAACTAATTTTTAAATTACTATGTAATATTTAATAATTTTTTTCTAATATTGTCTCAATCCTAATAAAACAAGTAGACACCTACACGCCCTCTCATAGTCAACTATAGTTGACTATGAGGGGTAGAGAGCAAAAAGATTAAAATGCTTGAAGTGGACCAAGTACAAACATAAATACATAGGTAAAATATATGATAAAATACCATTGGAATATTCAATAAAGTCTTATTCAATTTTTAAAATTCAAACTCAATCTAGGAATACCTACAAGCAGCCTCCAAAACAAGAAGTACAGCCTGTAGTCTAAGACAGTGAAATGGAAGGTTAAGTAGTTTAAGGTATGAATGAAAAGTTGAGATGGTGATTAAACATATGAAATAATTATTTTATACCATTATGACCTACATAATCTCTTTTGAGTATAAATAAATCCAATAAAGGACTCTAAGGAAGTACACACAGTCTATAAGAAAAAACCTTGCGCATAGTTTATCTCTTACATAGTCAATTTTGGGTTTTAAGGGAGTTAGAAGGTAAAATGATGTTATAATGGGATTAAATTTTGTGGATAACATAATTAACACTTGGATAACCATATAAAATATCCAAATTGTCTGATTAAATAGGGAAATTACCCTTTATTTTATCTCAGATAGAGGGTACTTCCCCTTATGCATAAACCTACGGGTTTGAAAGATGAGTGATAAGTTGAGACTAGGAGTTATTTTAACCTTTAAAGGAGTTTAATAAATATTAATGAAACCTATGTAAAAAATATAAACATCTCACAGAGGGGATAAACTAAATAAATTTTTCTATACCCTCGAGGTTACAATTATCCTCTTAGGCAGGGTTTAGGCCTAGTGTCCAAGTGGGAAGTTATTCATACTTCTAGGTTTGGATATGAATTTTAATTAATTTGAGAATGATTTTGGGATAATTAAAGAGGTTTAAAAATTTTTATTATGTAGATAAACCACAAGGAGAGCTAATTTTGACTTGGGACCAATGTTAGGCCTGTGCAAATGGAAAAATAAGCTCGGTAGGCTATTTTTGAAAGCTCATATCTATTTTGAGGATTTGCATGGAGGTTAAATAAGAAATGAGGAGTTATATATGGTATTATTAATCATTTTTGTGACATTTTTTTAGAATTTAAATGTGAAACCTGCATGAATAAAGCTTCAGAGGGTAAACAAGCTCGAACCCTTAGAAGGACTCGATTGGAGAAATGAAGCTAGAAAGCCACTCTAATGGACTAGTTTAACCAAGATGATAATTGGAAATTGTATAAAACTCTCTGAGGATCCTCCCCACCCTTTTTAATTTTATGAAATTGTACAGATAGGGTACAAAATAGGGTACTTTTAATTATTTTATATGTTTTTCAAGTTTTAGGAACATTTAAGAGATGCAATCAAGTTTGGGGGGAATATTAAGACTTGGCATAACACCAAATTTCATTTAATTAATTAAAAAAACTCCTAATTTTCTTAACCAAAGCTCTCATCTCAACCAATAAAAATTGGCATAGTGAACACAATGGTGAGAAGGGTGAACACTTCAAGTGTGAGCCCTTTTAAGATGTGTCTTATAATTCTACACCCATGGAGGGTATTGAAACTTGTAATTAACTCCATAAAATATATTTTCATGGAAAAATGATGCCATTTTAGAGGATAAGTGTGTAGGGTGCATGAAAGAAGAATTTTTTAGACTATAGATGGTGATAGTTCATTTTGGGAAGATTCTAGATAACCAAGACTATAACCAATCCATGGAGAGGCATGTCTAAAATCCTTAACATTAATTTGAATAATAAAAACTATTCATAATAAGTTTTGGGGTGTTAAATTAGGTTTAAATCATGAAGGTAGTTTTATAACCCAAAATAACAAGTTTTATGCCACTTTTCATGAGTTTTATGAATTGGGGTGACACTTGTGCTTCTTGAACTTGCATGGTTCATCCCAAATCCTATTATAATACACAAGTAACTCATTTTCATAGCTTGATAAGTTTCCTTGTGACCCTTGTATTTCTCTCTTCTCTCCTCTCTCTCAAGTTCTATAAGAACTAGCCATTTTAGCCTTTGTAATCTATGCTCTACCTAAGCATGGCAAAGCTTTGCTCATTTACATACCATTTGATCAATAAGACTAATTTTTTTCCCTCTTTATGACTATTCATAGTGTGTTTTAATTTTATTTTTTAACTTTCTTAGTGACAATCATGATATATTTAGCATGTTATCTCATCCTTTCGTCCTATTTGCAATTGGAAAGCTTCTTCTTATAGGGCATATGAAGTGTTCTAGGAAGTGTCAAGGTTGATTGAGTTATTATATTTACTAGTGCCATTAAATGCCTCTTATTTATTCCTCATAACCTAAACATTTTTCCATAACCTCATAATGTAACATTGATGTGAGAAGATGTAGATTAAAGAAGTGTATGTTTGGTTAGTCTCTTGGTTTCACATGTAACATGCAACGAGTAGGAAGTCATCAACTTATTTAGTGTATCACCTCCCTTAGGATAGTTTGATTTTAGTTTTCTTTCTCCATTTCCCCCAAAATATTTAGGTGTAGTAATGATCTAAAGTGGTACATCAAGGGAGATAGCCCTATCTAGAGATTTACCTCATCCTTAGGCTCCCCACAAGCCAAGAGGTGTTTTAATTGTGTCACTTAGATGAGGAGAGTTGAGACATCTCCTAAAAGGGTGAAAATACAAGTGATAACAATTAGGTCATGTTATTATTAGCTCAGTTTGATGGTGTTTGTTTTATAGTCATTACACATTATTCTATTGACTGTGTTAAGCTTTATGTTTGAAGATTTCAATGTGTTGTGTGATGATGCTTGTGAGTTATAATATGAGTATGTTATTGATGGATTTTTTTATACTTTGATGTAGTCATTTTAAGTTTCTTTTGGGTCATGTTAGACATATGGAGGCATGACTTTTTTTTTTTTTTGGTTGAATTAATAATGATTGATTGAGTTGTACACTGATTATGTCATTATTTCAATTATTTTCATTTATTGTTGGAATGTATGAATTTTCATTCTTAGACTAGACTTGAATATTTACAAGTATATATTGTCGGTTTGGATGATTAAGACTGATCAAGAATTGGATTGGGTTCCAAATGGGATAAACTTGAAAGATATATAATGGACTAGGATTAATCCATTATATATTATTTGATTATCTAAGTTACCCATCCTTGCCCTTAATTTATACTTAGATGGTTTAATTATTCTTCTCTTGCATTGGAATGATTTGATTATGTTGCATGTGTCTTTTTGTTTGATATGTATTTTATTCATAGATTGATGTGCTGAAAATTCATTACCTATTCTCAGCTACTACAATGACCATCTTATTAATGACTGGGGTGGTAAGGGCCACTGATGGGGGGCTCATAGGGCTGGTTGGGCAAGTTTGTCTTGACCAATTGGTTCAAGTTCAAGTGCATGCTTTAATGACTTCATATGGAATATGGTAATGAATGTATTTGCTAATTTGATTAATTATTAACATGTATAGATAGTATATATTATTAGTTGTTATTTTTTTTAATTATAGTGATCTTGTTGGTTGCTAATGAATGTTATGAATAGATTATGGAAATGGAATATCGAAGAGATAAATTAATTATTGGTTGAAGTTGTTACATAGGTACCTTGTATTGTCAAATTATTGAATCAGTCTTTTATTATTTATGATTACAACCAATAATTAAGTAGGCCACTAGTTTATATATACTAATCCTACCATGATTTAATAATCCTTAAAGTTGGATTTCAATGTAGAATGCAATCAATTCCTAGATGCTTGTTCATTGCTATATTAATTTTCATGGATCTAACATTGTGGTATGAGATTAATTTTATCCTAGTTTAATTAGTTGAATGTTCATTATTAATTATGGGTGTCACTTCAATTAATTCATGAATATTCACTTGAGATTTACTTAAATCTAATTCTGGAAATCTATTCTAAATAGAAGTCATTTTTTTTAAGTTTTGCCATTTTATGGAACACATATATATAGATCCTTTACATTAGTTATTTAAATTCAGAATGAATAAAGATAGAAGTTGCATAGTGACTCGTATTAGTTGAATCATTGTTTGGATAGATTTTTTCCCTTGTTCATAAGTACATGGACACATATGGGACACTTAAACCTTTCAACAATGAATAACTTGATAGCTAGACCATGAGAGAATTAAAACAAATGTTTCCTTTTATCATGCACTTCAGACCTATTTGGCTTCATACAATGTATGTTTTTCATTTACAATTATAATATATTGTTTCTTAAGTGTTGTACATTAAATTATGAAATCTTAAATTAATAAGTATATACTTGTATTAATTGGCAAGAGAATTAAATGTTTAATTGATTCATATAAATCAAAGATTGATCATGCACCATGTTTACTTAGATTATCTACTTGATTAGATGCATGAATCTTAAGGAAATTGAAATTTAATCCATGATTATAAATTAGTTATCATATCACTTAATCCAATTGATAAAAACTTAAGTTACATACTCATTGTTTCCTTTCTTATTAGCCATATGTTTTTCCTTCCTTCCTTCCCAATACCTGAACTTGCTTAGTTGGTTGCCTCAGCTTTCAAACAGAATAATTTTAAGAGTTCCTTAAGTGGAACCTTTTATTTAGGTTCCACTCATCTTGAAACTCACATGTATTTCATTGCTTATGTTTCTTGAATTTTTTTTCTGCATGTCTACTATTTTTTGGTTGCCTAGTTGAATTGTAAATGAACTCTTAACATATTAATCTATTTAAAGTATTCATTATGGAACATTATATGAAATGAAAATGGGTATTTATTAAGTGGATACCTAATTTAAATTCACTATTACTTATTTCATAAGTTATTTATTTAATTGATGGAATGCCTTGAAATCTTTTATTATAGCATTGATTATGCCAATTTGAATAGTTATATAGACTATAAAGTGTCAATGTGGAAGTTATTACTATGTCATAAACTATTATGAACATCTATGTTGATATAAATGGTATAATGACCTTAAGGGATGAAGGGTGTTATAACCCATCTGGTAGCACTAAAATAATCTTGTATTTAATCTATTTTCACTTATGCTTTAATGTAAATTATTGCATGAATAAAACCAAATTTGTAGGTGTTGATTTAATTATATTTGTTGATTTGAAGTGCTTGTTTAATTTTTATGCCATGTATCTTGATCTAAAACTATAATTAACTTGAATTATAACTTAGGAAAAATAAACTTATTCTTCTCCATTAAACCAATCTTTTAAATTAACCATCATTGAACTGGACTAAAACCCACTGAGGAGAGTGAGGTATTTACCTAGGGTTAAGGACCTAGAAATGGTCCTATGAAGAAGTGAAAGTACCACTTATGGTAGTTGGGGATTATCAATGTATGAATACATTGATATACCCCAAATATCATAATAATTTTATTTCAACAAGAAGTTTCCCCATAGTACCTTTTGTATGTGTTTACCTCTAACAAATTGCCTTAGTTCCCCTTTTTCAGTTTTAATCACATATGCACATAGTGAATCTAATGTTTCATTGTATTATCAAGAATTGTAAGTGGGCCTAACATGTGTCCAAAGTGTACTCTGATGTACGATTCCAAAAAAAATTTGGGGCTATTTCAAAACAATGTTAAGTAAAGCATAAATGGAGCATGTAAATCAATGTTTGACATAGAGTTATTGTGGGAAAACCTCAAAGAGGTAAAAAATGCATCAAAATATTATTCATTATTGAGAAACCAATACAACCCCAATATAAATTCATCTTGATCTCACTTCTTTTTTTTTCACAAAACTCTTATTCACCCAAAAATATATCTAGTTTGAATGCATTGAGTAATTTTAACAATAGGAGTAAACCCTATTTTATAGTAAAACTTGAATGGAGATGACTGTTGTAACCAATAGGTCCATCCATCTCAATAACCCATTTAATTAAATTTGGTAATTATTAAATAAAAATATATTTATTATTTATTTTCATGATTTTCTTTACCTCATGTTAGTAAATTATAATATATTATTATTTAATTATTTACCAAGGCTAAGGGACAATAAGGCCACTTATAATTAAATATTTTAATAATAAAGCTAAATCTATTTATTATACATGTATTTATATTTATTATATCCTTTACAGTGTTACATTTCAAGGATATGATATGACATTGATATAGGTAGATAGTGTAGACTAGTTTCACTTACTATATGCTTCATTGAGGATGTTTCATTTGCTATAGCTTAATAAGTGTTTATTCTTCATTTGAATCTTTATTTATTACATTGATTTTATTAATTTACTATATCATTGTACGCATATTTATTTGGTACTTGCCTTTTATTATTAGTGTTTCTTGATTGATTTTTTATTATAGGAATATTTAATTTATTGGAAATTGACTTAGTTTATGACATTCATTGATTAAATTTTCATTATGTGGATCATTCTTGGGCCCTTGATTTATTTTAAAATTATTTTTCATTGATAGTTTCATTCTATTACTTCTATTTGTTTTATTATGAGTGGAAACATATAGGATTTCTAGCTATGCTTTATGAGCTTGCTAAGTTTGTTGAGCTTGTGGTGACATGAACCATATCATGTACTTTTCTTAATTTTTGTGGTGTCATGATAAATATCACACATATTTTCTATTTAGTTCTCATATTAGTGATGGTTACCACTAAATTCCAAAGTTATATTTTTATTTTCACATGCCATTCATATGACATGCACTGTATGTTTCATATATGTTTTGATGATCTATTTATTAATGTAATGACATATTATCCACAAATTAACACATATATATGTATGGTTGGATATTTTTACATAAAATGAGATGGTTAACTCTTATATTTTGATATGAGTAATTCAAAATATACATACCTCACCTTAAAAGGAGGAATATTAGATGGTTTTTCATAGAGAATCAAGCCTCCATGCTCATAAAATTTAGGTTTGGGCACATATTATAGGATTAAAATATTTAAAAGTAGTTTAAATTATTTGTTTGGTTTATAATATGGGACATATATTATAAGAAACACACTTATTTTACATGATTAAAAGTTACAAATTATTATATATTTTAAAATTCATATGCATTTGTAGGAATATGAAAAGAATATAAACACATTCATAGAAACAAAAGTTACAAGTTTATACCTACTTATAAAGTGAGATATATTTATAGGGCATATGAAATGCATATGCATTAATTAAGTTACATGCTTTTTAGATACTCACAAATTGAGATATATTTTTCAATCATATACCATGAATATGCACACATTTTATAGGTTACAGGTTTTTAAAATTTTAGATTTTAGACAAATGAGGTATAGATGCATAGCATTATGTACACACAAGCTAGGATTGCCGTATAACTATCTTATCACAATAGATCCAGACTTGAATAAGGTTAATAAAATAGATCACGTGATACCTAATGTTTAAGTAGTGACCAAAGGATCCATAAACCTATAAAGAGGGGTGCTTATATCATCAATACCAAGAGGAAATGTTTCTAAAACCTAATCCTATGGAAAAATAAAATATATCTAATTAGATATATATATGAAAATAAATGACTGAAAATAAGAAATGTAAGTAGTTATGCAAATAAAATAAACTAAAATAAATGTGAAGTGTTAGAATAATAAAAATGGAAAGGTTCCATGGTTGAAAAATAGGGGTCTATGCAACACTTTTGTTGCATGTATAACATGCCCTAATTTCATAAAAATCATGGTACTGATAATTTTATCCTTTGAAGTTTAGTATTGCTTCTAGTTTTAGTCTAGTTAGCTTTTACCTACTTGATCCCTATTTGGCATGAAATTATTATTCAATAAAAAATCAAGTTTTAAAATCCTTTTTGTTGTATAGATCAAGTACAAGTGATAATGTTTCATATATAACACAATCTAAAAATGGACTCTTGAAAAAATATCTATGTCCCTTTGCTAATCAGGATCCAAATCTCAATTAGGTATTCAAGAGAGTTGGGTTTATTTAAATGGAAATTAGGCTTGTATGTTTGATTTTATCTAATGGATCATTTTGGCCCACTACCTTCATTGATTAGGTATAAAATATTAATTTGGTTTAGGGGGCCTCCCACCCCTCCCTTTAGTGATTAGGATTGAGGACCTGATCAATCTTGCAAAGGTCTTTTGGGCCCCGCCCCATGTCTTTCAAGCCTAAAATCTTGAAGTGAACTAAGGGGACTTATATCACTCTTCATGTGTAAATTGAAAATAGTAGGCATGATTAATCCTATGGGGGTATCCCGACCCTAACCTCATGACTATCAATTTTTAAAACCTGATGGGGTATTAGGGGACCTTTTATCCCTCTATCGATTATCATCAAGCTTTACATCCATATGGGGATTATGGGGGCCTCTCATCCCTTGCCTCCTCATTACTTATAATTTAGATACTAACTTGTTATGTGGATTTGATTTTAAAAAATCATCCTTGTTACAATAAAAAGTTCATGATTTGGTTTACTGAAGGCATGTTCTAAAATATTGTAGGGTCTACATAAGGAATAAATTAGGGGTAGGGTTTTGGGGCATACTTTGATATATTTATTTGTTTTCCATTACACCTATGGCATTGTAAATATGGTTCCTCATCATAATGTTATTGGTTTTATGTGGGACTAATTCAAGGTGAAAAACCTATCAACATTGAAATAATAAGACTTTCTTACTTATGAGTGTTGCATGGTTAAAACATTTAATGTATTTTTCCTTTGTTAGGGAAAGAATGTGCTTTATTTATTATTTTGGTAAGATTTGGGTAAGATGATTGTGATGCTTAAGATGGAAAGTTCTCCAATATGTGTAAAAGAGGATTGATCATTAATGTTTTGTATTTTAGTGACTTTATAAATAGTTATATCCATTGGATCTATCCCTTGGTGGGTGCATATCATTTAATAATTACAAAAAAAAAAATTGAGGAAGGATTTATCTCCTTCCTTGGAAAGAGACTTAGAATGTGTCAGAACATTTTCAATTAAAATATAGAGTAGAGGAATATATACTTCCATTTTTATGCATTTCATTCTTTCTTATCTAGATAATATTGTGAACTATGATGTTTTGGTGATAATTGTTTAATTTAATTGATAAGGGTGAATATCAAATTATTTTTTCAAGTAATATATTGAATTTTAAAGGCCATAGATTTATTTTTTTCATTATCATCACATGTATATTGTTATTTTGTTCATATTTATTCATAGTTAAATTATTCAAAGACTCTATCATTAACTTTATTATTGCTACATATATATTATTTAGGAAAAAAATTCTTTTAAAGGATTTATCTAAATAAATGGATCATATTTATGTTCACTACAAAACAAGATAAATTATTTCCTATTTACTCTTATATTTTAATATTTTTTTATAATTATATTATATTAGGTTTAAAGCAGATCTAAAATTATAATATGAATTTACAAGGTTTATATTGATTAAAAATGTTATTTATTTTTGTTTTATAATGATGGATTTATATATGCAATTATATGTCTATTAATAAGAAATAATTTATTTTTTAATATAAATGAGTTAATTATTTTATGTAGTTTATGCAAGTTTCCCTCTCATATTTTAATCTTATATTTATACCAATATGCCCCTTAAAATTAAATAATCACACATTAGCCTACTAGGTTATCTAGTATGATATGACCTAGTGATATATAGATTGGGAATATTTCATCTCATTCTAGAAGAGGCTAGGTGGATTTCCTATCCTTCTTAAGTTTGTGTGCCAAAAGAACCATCAAAACAACCTAAAATGGAATATAGAATGTCTAAGAAATATTATAACTAAAAAACCTTATTTGATGTATAGATAACCTAAACAAGGATACACAAATGTTTAATCACTAATCAACAATAAACATCTATCTACTAATTAATTAAAGGAAAGAGTATAAAGTTAGAAAGACATGCCTTGATGGGGACCCATCGAGCATCAATCTCCCCCTTGGCCAATGATTATAAGAAAAATATTTTTGTTTTTATAAAGACTTCAAATTGCTAGTATAAGACCTAATAATACTCCTACTTACTTCTCCTATTACATGTCAAAGACTTCCACAAGACAAGTATACTTTAAGACAATATTATAAACTTAACTCATACAAATTTGACTTAGGGTAGACGTGTGAGAAAAATTAGTGTGATTAGAGTGTATGTGATCATATTTTGAATGAAATATAACTTGTATATATTGTGATCCAATAACCAAACCAACACTAAGCACTAATCCAATGACATCCATTATATCAATATAGTTAACATATATTGCATAACATTCAATGGTATCAACCATGTTGATACAATATGACTTCCAAAAAATAGGCTTATAATTACATCAAACTAGTTTATATTGTAATTTAAGGTAAAAGGTGTTACAATATGATTTCCATAAAATAAGCTTAGAATTACATTAGGCTAGTTGATATTATAAATTAAGGTAAAATATGTTAAACATATGGAATCGTACAGGTTAATGCCATTGTATATGAGTGAACTAAGATAATTAAGTGAGTTAAGATGGAAAGCGATAGGTAGAAAGATATATTTAAGGAATATAAACTAGTAAAAGGAATCATATGATCATGATATGGTAGTAACATCTCTCGCAAAGCACCACAAGCTTTCCCACCCCTTTCCTAGTGCACCATTTAAGGCATGCACTCAGGGAGATTAATTCTTGATAAGTTATTGTAGAATAATTTTTTAGTAAATGATAAAGTGAAAACTATTATATCAATTCATATTTCACATTCAAATCGCATTACATGTCATAAAAGTGTAACATGAGATGTTTTTTGGGGAAAGATGATAACAATACAATAATTGAGCTAAGTGAAATGAAGTGAGGAAATAAATATTGATGAATGAATAATTAAAAGTGCCATATACGTACCTTGCCATACCTATTTTTTTAATTAATACATGAAAATATTGTATTCTTAATCATGGAAGGTGCAATACCTACGTTTGAGAAACTCTAGGGATACAAGGATAATAATAGAAGCAATGTGTGTTTATGCACGATGGTCAAAGTATAAATGGAAAATGATCAAAACTGATAAATTCACTTGGAAAATTGGCAAGCAAATATTATAAAAGGTAGGTTAGAACCAAGAATCTAAACATGTAATTAATGATGATAAATTAATGGATAACACACTAATTCATTTTAAATATCATGTGGGGGACTTTTCAAGCCCCTCCCCATTATTTTCAATCTTTAAATCCTGACAAGGCATATGGTGGACTCTTGTACCTTGCCTCTTCACTAGTAAATATTAAGAGCCTAAATAGTTATATGCATTTCCTTCTTTTGAAAGCATCCTTGTTTCAACCAAAATTACCTAATTTGGTATACAATATGTGTAATCTAAATCCCAATAAGGTGTATAAAAGGAATAAATTATAAGTGGTTTTTGGGTTAAAACTTTGGATCCAATACTTTATTTTCCATGCCATTTTTGGTATTGGAAATATGGTTTCATCCTCCTCACAATTGTGTTGGTTTAAATAGTACTAATTCAAAGTGAAAATTTTTCAAAAAATTTAATCACAATATTGTATTACTTTTGAGCACCACATGCTTAAGATATTTTATGTCTTTTGCCTTTGCTAGGGAAATAACATGCTTTATTTATTATTTTAGTAGGATTTGGGAAAGAATAATATGCTTCTCAATATGGAATGGTATCCAATATGTGTGAAATAGGACCGTTCATTAATGTTTTGGAATTTAGTGCCTTTGGAAAGTATTTTGTCCATTGGAGCTTGCCCTTGGTGGGTAGATCTCATTTCATAATTGCAACCAAATTTTGGAGGGAGGATTTATATCCTTCATTGTATTAAAAAATTATATAAAACTAACTAAAAGACTTAGAATTGGTTGGTTCATTTTCCATTATAAGATAGATTAGAGGATCATAAACTTTCAATTTTTTAAAGTTTCTTACTTTTTAAACTAGTATTATTATGAACTATGTTGATTTTAGGAAAGTTGTGTAATTAAAATAATAAGGTTGAATACCAAACATTGTTTTTAAATTAATATTTTTAAATTGAAATGTTTTGAATATTTTTTTCCATTATTTTCACATGTATAAGATTATTTTTTTCATATTTATTCATAGTTGAATTATCCATAGACTATAACATCATCTTTTTTATGGTTGCATATGTACTAGTTAGAAAAAATACCAATTTGAAAGAGTTTGTCTAATAAAATGGATAATATTTGTGTTCACTAGAAATTTGATAAAATATTTCTTCATTTCCCTTGTCTTTTGATATTTTTTATAAATATATTATAATAGGTTGAAAGTAGATCTGAAATTGCAATATGAATTTACAAGTTTTATCTTGATTGCAAATGTTATTCATTATTATTTAAAAATTATGAATTTATATATGCAATGATATGTCCATGAGTAATCCATAATTTATTTTTGAATGTGAATGTGCTAATTATTTTGGGTAATTTATACTTAGTCTTGTCTTATGGTGTGAGGATAGAAACTAAGACAACTAATGAATTAGCCATTACATTGTCAGCCCTAGGGATGACTGAAATGTTAAAAGCTTCAAAGGACTCAATTAAATCCCAATCATGATGTTTTTATTTCTTCAAATAGTAAAGTTTACATTGAAATTTGTTATCTGCCTAGTTAATGATACATTTAGAATCACTAAAAACTATTAATTTATGAACATCAAAATGATTGCAAACTATAGACCAAAGATTAAGTCTTCATACTCCATCATGTTGTTAGTTCAAAGAAATTGTGATCTATAAGATGCAACTTCTCTCTTACCATTGGGATGAATGACGATAAACCATCCCCATCTCCTTGATTAGAATGTGATCCATCTAAATATAGTGACCACATACCTAGATTTTGATCATGATTAGACCTTTTCTTCTTTGCCATTTTAGTTGACAAAGTGTAGACACTACATCTATAGAGGTAAAGTTAACTTGCTCATTGATTTCACTATAATCTATTATCATCAATTTCATTCAATATTCTCTATCCATTCTAGTTTTATTTCCCACTCATCTCCATGGCACCATATGTGGGAAAATTCAATTTCCATATAGTTATTAAGTGATCTTATCTAATATATGCTTAGTAATATACCATATGCTTTTAGGATCTAAAACACTTGTATATATATGAATTGCTACAATCTTGGATTATATTGAAATTCTATATGGACATTTAGTAACTGACCTACAAAATTAACGTACTACTTGTCTAAATGAACTACCACTTTATCTAATTTCACAGGAAATAATCCTAACTTCTTGAAAACACCTACGATCATAACATTAGCCAATGCTCTAAAATCTAAAAGATAATTGTGAATGTTCTTACTAAAAATTATGATTTGAAGTAAGAATAGTGGGACTTCAAATCTAGTCTTATGTATCACTACATTGGTATTTGTAGGGTTCTTTTGTTTAGGCTGACTACTCTTTTATGTGAGATATTTAATAAACAAATCCTTTTGTTTAATGATTTGGGATAAATCATGTAGAGTAATGTTTGATTTAATATTTTTCATGTCTTCCACAATGTTGTAACCTATTTTGATAATGGAGGGATGATTATCACCTAATTTTGGTGGAGGTGGATCATTCTAGATTTAAGATCAGGAGGTGTAGCAACATTATCTAGTGGAGTTGAGGTAGTCAAATATTGATGTGCTCTACTTCTAATTATATATTTTCCTCTTTTATATTATTTGATGGCTTGTATGTCATTAGTGTTATATTTAGGTTCATTGTGTTTTATGTTTAGGAAATCCATAGTTTCTAAGACCATGTATGTATTAAGAGACATTTATGAACTAGAAGCTTATGAACTACTTGAAGTATTATAATCAATTGGGATAACTTTGTATTCATCAATCTACTTTTGAAAAATGTCAAAGTCTAGGAAAAAATCAACACATCCAAGTTCTCCATCTTGGGTTGTATTATGAATATGACACTAATTGGGAAACACAATATTCTTAATATTGTTCTCAAGTAATTTATTAGATAAGGGATCAACTTGTTTACCAGTGCTATTAAAGGGCTTATAATTACATTGAGAAGTGAAATTTAGAATTGGGTTTGCACTACTTGAGCAACTTACTTATTTTTTTAAGTTCAGGAAATCATTACTCAATCTTTAGACAATTTTTTTGTTTTGTATCTAACTCAAGTTTTGTTTAATCTTGAAGTTAATTCTACATATTTTTGGTTACTACAAGAACTAAGGCTCAATTTTAAGATTGAGGTAGTGTTTCATTACCAACAATATTTACAAATTTTGAGTTATAAAAAAGGGAAACATGGCCTAATAGAATATTATTTATGATAAATATATGTTATGGTAATGGTACATTCTAATTAGTAGGAGGGATTAAATTCAGTGTTGGCATATTTGGGGGAACATTAGGAATGGGAGATAACATGTGCCCTTATGCATTGAGTTGCATATGTAAGAGGCAAGTTAGTAACCATTTGATATCTCCTTAAGAAAGTGGTAGTCCATATATCTATGGCATTTGTGAACATTTATATGGCTAATTGAGCAATTGGCCTATACGAGTTTGTTACCCTACTATATATCTTTTGAAAACATTAATTGAAATCATGTATAGGCTCATTATATTCCCTTTTCAAGTAATTAAATTTTTGGTATAAGATTCTTGGATCGATTACTTGACAAACTTGGCTAAAAACATCATACTTAGTTGATTCCATTCTATGATTGAATTTTCTAGGAGATTCAAGAACTAGCCATAAGTTTGATCAAGCAAGGTGAAGGGAAATAACCTATAAGTTACATCTTCATGTTAAAAATTAATCAACTTGATGGATGTTTTAAGGGTGTAATTTATTTTTATATAGTCCTTCTATTGTTTGGAGTGAAATTTTTAAGATAACATTCAAGGTTTTTAGGTAAATTATGGACATCACCTAGAACATTTATGGTTGATCCAACTATCCAAGTTGTATCCATTTAGACTGGCCTATTGGTGATAAAGTATGGGGATGATGTGGTTGGCTAAACTAATCTTATGGGTTTGACTCAATAAAATATAATACATCTAATATCTTGGATATGATAAACAATTAATTTTTGATGTCCTAACCTAACCCTAGATCATGTGATGCTTGAAGAAGAATTTAAAGTGACAAAAACTAATCTAAATTAGTATAGGTTTTAGGCACACAACATAAGGAAGACATATAGATTATCTACTAATCTTATTTAATGAATAAATTTAGAGTATCCAACACTAATTTTGGTTAGTGTGTTTGAAGAAATAATTGGCATTGGGAAAAATAGGAGGAGAGGGCATTATGTTAACATCCATTCTTTTAATATTCTTGATGATTAATCACAAATGGTGATTCAAAATGCATCAGTTAAAAAAGATACATAATTTTCACCTAGAAATCTTACTACTCATTCTTATGGACTATGAAAACATCAAATATCTTTTTTTACCCTACATGGGAGGGAGATTTATGAAAAATCTAAGCTTGTGGATAAGCTAAGGAATAAAATCAAAGATAAATGTAGATCTAGCTTTCCAAAAGATATTCAAAGATAATAAGGTATTTTTTTTACAACATTCTAAAATATTAATATCACTTCCTTTTGTTGAAATTTTTTTCAACACTCTAAAATCTTTAAAAGGAGGTAGGCCTGTATTTTCATTCTTGTAATATTCTTGATGATGAATCATAGATGGTGATTCAAAATGCATCAAATCAAAAAACTATACATAATTTTCACCTAGAAATCCTACTACTCATTCTTATGGACTATGAAAACATCAAACATGTTATTTTTACCCTACATGGGAGGATAATTATGCAAAATCTAAGATTTTGTAGAATCTAAAGAACAAATTAGAAAATAAAACTAAATATCTATCCTTCTTAAAGATATTTAGAGATAATAAGGTATTTTCATTGTAACATTCTAAGACATTAATATCAATTCCTTCTATTGGAACAAATTTGAACATTTTGAAATATTTAAAATGATATGGGTTTGTAATTCCATTATTATAATATATTGATGATTAATCATAGATGGTGATTTAAAATGTGTCAAATAAAAAAACTACATAGTTTTCACCTAGAAATCCTACTACTCGTCTAATAAGCAATCTAAAGGATATGGCCACAAAATTTAACAAATTTAAAATTATAACACCATTCCAATGATTAATTCTTATCCAATTAATCTCAAATAAATATTTATATTTGGAGTTTTAAGATCTAAAGACTTAAAATATATAAAATATAGCATGGCCCTCATTCTAGAACCAATTTATGTTAGGCTAAAATTAGGACTCGCTTGAGACAAAGTTAGAAACTAACTGATCTAAGTGAACAAAAGTAGTCAATAATTCATTGGACATAGAGTGCCCTTGATTTTAGTACTTTTTGGTGATCCAAGGGACAATAAATTCCAAACAATATAACATGGGTAGGCTATGATTATTTCCACTGAAATCTTAATTGATTTCCTCAAGATATTCTAGATCTCAAGGTTTATCTCCATTATAAATAAATTAATTAAAATGGAATGGGTAAATCATTTATAATCAAAAAATTATAAAATAGAGGGAGAGAGTAGTTCATAAAATAAGTTAATCTATTTTGAGATAGGTTTTCTAACACAAAAATTAAATAAGTGTTTGCTACAATAAAATCACTAGGTATTAGGTCTAGCTCAAGCACAAACTAAAATACCACAATTAGCAAGAATTAAAATAAAATTATGTGGACATGAAATTTAAAAATCTATATTAAAAAAAGATAATGCATAATCATAAAACTATTTTCACGCTATGAATAATGTAAGTTTCAAAATAATTTGAATAAGCTCTTAGATCCAATTAAACTAGCTATTGCATAATTTAATTGTATATTCACTTACACACCAATAACATTAGAAAAATTATTTTCATAGAATGATTATAAAAACAAGATCTTTGGAAAAACATCAAGACAAAACTAGTAGAATGGGCAAGTGAAATCTTGGCTCAATCTCCACCATGTTTTTGTGCTCAAATGTGTCAACTTTGGTAGACAGTCAAAGTTAAAAATCATGATGGAATAAAAGGTGTAATCTTGGCATGAACTCAATAGAGTTTTGGGATCAAATTTTTTGATCTTGGTAGACAATCAAAATACAAAATCATGAGAGAATTTCAGGTGTAATCTTGGCATGATCTCAATAACATTTTAGGATCAAGATTACTAACCCTTTAAAATAGAAATCAATGTTGTTTATATGGACAATTCTGGTCCATCATGGACATGATGTAAAAAAAATTATTAAATGATTTTTATACAAATATTTATTGTAATAACTAATTATAACTTATTCCATTATGATAACACATAAAATAAAGGATAATGATCTAGTCGTGGCACAATTTCATATACAAATTCCAAGATGGAAGTGAATTCAATCTCTAATGCACTTCGATTCTCCAAGGAATAATAAACACTCTCTAATATTTACTTTGTTCCACTAATTGATCATTGATCCAAATAAAAAGAGACACCTCATTATAAACCAATCCCAAAGATGAAATACCTAAATCATGCTCTTGTTTGCTCATTTCTAATTTCTTATACTTATCCCAAAGTAACAAAATTACTTCTTGATGCATTTTTTCCTTATTGAATGCTTGATAACTAATTATTATTGTAATAAAAAATTATTCCAATCTATATATAGGTGCATCCTTTCTTATTTAATAATGTATTGGTGTCTTTGACTTGTGATTAAAACTCATGATGTACAAATTTTATTTGATCTTATTTTTACTCAATATAAGTAAAATTTACATTTATTACACCTTTATATTTATTTGTGGATGCTTATGTTACTGCTTCTCCATGTTCCCTTTGAAATTATCTCAATATATCTCTATGTTCTATATCTCACATCTTTTGTTGAGTTATGTGTTATGACTACTTCAGTAAGATATCTAATATCACATCTTTCACTTAAACTTGGTCAATTTCAAACTATAAATTAGGAAAATTACTCCATTAAATAATCATGTCTTGGTATTTTCTTTAAAATTGTGATGGGTCATCAATTTAGGCTCAATGGATGTTGAGGGGAATGTTTATGTGTCTGATTCATTGTCACTTATCATCTTTTTGACTATCCACTTCTTCTCCTTTGCTAGGCCTCATGAATTCAACTATAAGGTCCCACTTTACCACTTATCATCTTGTTAGTGTTCCTAAACTCTTAATTTATTTCTAATTGTGTCATTATAATGTCCACATGGATTATTCTCAGGTTCTTAGGCTCTTTATTCTTTGGCATGTCAAAACTTCAAAAATGCTTTGAGCTTCTAGGTTAATATTTTCAATCCTTTGATCTTATAAGGATTCTAGGATAGCTCCAAGTGTCATAATCTTGAGACCTCAGGGACATAGAGATTTACATTTTTGGTTAATCCCTTAATGTTTCTAAGATTCTTATGTTTTGAGGCCCTGAGATTATATACTTATAATATTGTGCCATGTTTTGAAATCTCAAGACCTCAAAGACACAAGGTTTATATTGTTAGTTAATGCCTTAATGTTTACAAGGTTTTGAGATTATGAGGTTCCAAAATCATGCCACATGTTAAAATATCAAGACCTTAGGTATTTTTAAGGATATAGTTTTTTTTTTAAAATATTTTTATGTATAACTCTCTAATTTGATGGGATAATATTTAAAGGCAAAGTGAAAAAGTGTATTTAGATGGAGGCCTAGTGGCATTATTTTCATATGTTGAAGTAATTTATAATAAGATAGATAAAATTATAAAAATTCAAAATATTCAATCTACCTTTCTTCCTATCAGTAAGTTGCATATGGTTATAAGGTCAACAAAAGACCCTCTAGATCCTAACATACGTAGCATGGTCTACATAGTTTATTGATACTATGAATCCCCTCTATAGCGTAAACATGAAGGACTATATGCATGACAATAAAATAATGTGATAGGGATATTAGGATTAAAAGCAAGAAAACATCATCTCTTATGGAGAAATCACTAGAAACCAAACATGTTATATGCATTGAAGATACCAAATTCATCTCCATGGAAAACCATTGCCATAAGCAAAAATTGAGGGAAGACATCAAAATTAGTAAATACTTCTTTAATATTAATAAGGATGAGGGCCTAGGGATAGGTCATGCCTAGAGACCTATTATCACAAATCTTCAAGCTAAGTTTTATTTTATTTTTAATCATGCTAGTAATTATATTGGGTAAATTTAAATTTAAATTTTTATATTTCATATAAGTAGCTACCCTTGTCTTAAAAAATTAACCACATTTATAATTACAAATAATAATTATATTATTAAATATTTTACCATATATCCATAAATATTAATGCTTAGGTTAAATTTGAAGGGACTCATTAAATATTTATTAGTTTAATTAAAAAAATATTATTGCATATTCTTTGTCACTTTAGGGTACGCGCCTACAATTAGAAAGAAGGAAGGTGTAATGTCTCTCCTCACATTTAATACCTCATGTGACCTTTGTTTTCTACACTATTTGAGTGGCACTAGTTTGTTTTTCAATCATTAATCCCATTACCTTGATGAATGATCATGGCTTGTGATCTAAAACATTGAGTTAAATAAGGACACAATTTTTTCCAAAAACTATTATATTCACTAGTTTTTTATTGTTTTCCAAAATTATGTCTTTGCTGATTTTATTGTTTAAGTGACATGAATGTTTGGTTGAACAAGTATTTTTTGTTTCTTGAAAAAATATTTTTTTGTAAATTATTACATAAGTAGAAATTAATAATGTAAATGAATATGCTGAAACTAAATAAATCAATTATTTTTCTTCTTTTTATATGATATATTATGCAAATGAAAATTAATTTGAAATTGAAACTAAAATATACTAATTATTGATATTCATAGTTTTCTAAAGATGTAGTAAGTTTAATTTTTGTTTCTAAACCAATGCAACTAAACTTTAGATGCATAGGTGAAATCCAAACCTACAATTTAAAATTTATGTACATATAACTAGATGCCTAAGTTGTAAAAATTAAAATTGAAAGCTAGTTATATGTTATTTTATTTTTGAATTAAAAGAAAATAATTTTGGTATGTAAATATAAAATTATAAGTTTTATAATGATCGTTATTTTATTTTTTAGTACTATGCAAAAATTATATGCATTTATAATTATTTTCTCTTATTTTTTTAAATTTATGTGAAGTGGGTGTAGAGACCACTATTTGTTTTATATACATGTGTATGTACATGTATGTGCATTGAAATATAAACTTAAAATAGATTTATTGGTGTGAATTCATTATTTTATTTATTATCTAACTATAAAACTAACATGCATGACTACATGTTTTCTATGCAAGCAAGATTATGAGGATTAAACAATTTACAATGTAAATGAGTATGAAAAATAATTTAATTTTGGTATTTTATATTTTGATATGAAACTGAACTAATTAAACAAATGTTTTATAATGATAAATGTAAATAAATAATAAATAAAACTAAATCATATAACCTAAAGAAAGATAAGGATAAGTAGATAATAACTACTTGATTTAAAACTAAAATTAATTCGATCCTCAGGTTGTTTCTCAAAGACAACCCATGGATACACTAGAAAGAGTAGAGTAAGAATAAGTGGGAAAAAATATATAATTGAAGAGAATATGTAGATGAATTGTGGATAGTTTTCACAAATATGAAAGTGGTATGCTAAAATTTTGGGAGTTTTTTCCCATGATTTTCTATAGTGACCAAAAGGTTGCTATGGGATTTTGTACGATTTATGAAGGAAACTATATAATTCAAACTATATATATCTCAAAACTTATATAATCAATTTTAAATTTAATTTTTAGGTGTGAATTTCATTGTAAAAGTAGATATTTGTAAAATAAGAGAACATTTTGTATGCGGTAGTTAACAAAAGATAGTTTAGATCTTGTTATAGTTCAATTAGAGTTATCTAAATTTGTATTAGACATGAATTTAACTAGATTGAAACATTTGAGAATAAAGAATATAAAATAGGAATAAAAATAAAGGTTCAAACACAAAAAATGAGACAAATTATGTGTCATGTTATTTTTTTTCAAAATGCATGCAACAATGATGAAACAACTAATCTATGTAGGTGGTAGTTATGCAACCAGTAGACATAGAGTTTTTAAATCATTAGGGTGGATGCACAAATCACTAAATTAGTTTTGTAACCACCTTTGTAATTTTGTCAAGCCTCCTGAAAGTCTTATATTTATAAGAGATAAGCTCAAAATTTATAATTTTGACACTTGGGTTAGGTCTAGAGACAATAAAAAGAGGAAAATGATGGAGGAAATCAGGATTAAGTATATTATTTATTTTTTAGGTCCTTCCATAATCATAAGATATAGCGAAATGTTACATCATGAAAATTTTGGGTACATATATATTATCCCTTAGGGAGGTGCCTTGTTATAAGTTGATAAGGGAATATTTTCTATGTAATTGAACACTGAATGGGAAATGAGGGTTATATACTTATCTTAAATACCTATTTAGCATAAAAAGTTAGTTGATATACCATTTCAATCTAAAATTGAAAGATGAGATTCAAGGGAGAAATTATAATGAAAATGTAAAATATAATAATTAATTTAAACATAATCAATAATTAATTAGCATTTTTGTGGATATGAAAATAATACCTTAAATTTCAAATCAAAATATTGATCTCAGTGCCATGTGAAGAGGTGTCAACCTAAAAATGTCTAATACAAGTCATTGTAAAGATAGTAAGAGAAATAAAACACAATGATTTTTATTATCCAAGATTTCATAAGTAAGTTTAGGCCTTAAAAAATCATAAAAAGTATCCAAAATATATGAAAAATAAATCTTTCAAGAGTGATTTTACCAAACGATGTTTTTTTATAAATAAAATAATAAAATACTAAACTCTAAATTGAAAGACATACCCAATTTTAAAATAATGTGTCCATTTTAATTTTACAAAATTTTGAGCTTTGGATTACCTATGAGGAAATTATGTAAGAATAAATTTAAATTCATAAACATGATGAGAGGATGGCAAGAGTATAAAAGGTAACAAGTAGAGCATATGCATGAGTGATTTTTATCAGTTTTTACAAATAAGACTTGGTTTAGGAATTTATTTTTTAAAATATCACATGGATAATGAAATTAAAAAAATTTATCATAAAAATGTTTGTAGTAGTGTATATGCAATGAATTCATAAAATTATTCCAAGTTTTTACTATTTTTTTAAAATCATATTTTTTTAGTTTAATGCCATGATAGATAGAATCATTGGTCATATGGAAAAAATGTTAATTTTTATAGAATAATGGTTAATGTTAGGATGTGAATTCAATATTCATGGGTCACTATTAATGTCCATTATTCATGTGATGAGGTGGCAATTACTAGTCATAGTGGTGAGTTGGCAGTGATTGTGCTTGATAGTTGGCATTTGGGTGATGTGGCATGGCCTAGAGTGGGTGGTATGGCACACAAAACATCTTTCATGTTTCAAATATGAGGAGAGAAAAATGGGGTGGATTTTTCCACTTAATCACATGGTTTGGATTTTGGATGCATATAAGGACATGATCATAGTCGATCTCATCATTTCATTTAGGCATGTGCTTGTTGGGTGCAGTTTATTTGTGGGCTCCTGTTGGTTGAAGTCAAAAGTTAAGGAAAATTTTGACTCATGTGTGTGCACATAGGAAATTAGGGAACATTGATCACTATGCTCAATTTAGGTCACATGCAAAGTGGGGTGTATCACTTTTGGACTGCACATGGATTGGTCAAGGGGCATCATGAAGATGACACTTAAGGCTTGACCTTACACATGGGGGAGACATTGTTCCCTATTCATGAATGGTGCATGTTAGAGTTTGTTCTCATGTTTTCTAGGTTCTATAAATATTTTTTGTCTATTTCTTAGTTTTTCCTTTTGTGGATTTATCCCAAATTGATTAGTTTGATTTATTTCTTGTTTTTCCTTGCCTATATATGCAAGACTTCTCATTTGTAATAAATACAAGTTATTTTATGGATATTATATGATATCACCTTTATCTTTACATATAATCTTTATAGCTCTTAAAAATATTGTTTTGATGATTTTTCTATTAATGCTTCACATATTGGGCTTGGAATGATCTTGTTGACATTCCTTTCATGGTATTAGAGCTAGTGGTATTGCACCCATCCATTTATGAGTTTATTACTGCAAGGGTTTTTCCATTTACTAAAAATGTTTCTTAGTGTAATGGAGGTATTTTTTATAGATATTTGATATTTTATTTATCCATTGACATGTTTTTGGAGAAATTGCAAATTATTTTTGTATAAAATTGTGACTCTCTTCAAGATCATGTTTCTCCTCACATATGTGTCTGATTCAAAAAATTCTTTCAGTCTTGGAAAGAGTAATTTGAGAGGTTTCCATAAAGTGGTCATAATAAGTATTTTGCATAATATCAAAGGAGATATGTGTCTTTGAAGTTGACTATAAGAATCTGATTTTATGCATTTTTTAATGTGTGATCAAGAAAAAAAATTAGATCTTGTATTTAAATTGAAAAATCAACATGGAAGATTGATATATGTGGACGATTGTTATTTTTATTTGCTAAAAATTTCCTTAAAATTCATTTTTTCTATATCTAGTAGAAATAATTAATTTTTTCTCCAAGCATTTAATTTTTGTGCAATGTTTACTTATTTGACCCATTTTAATGATGGAAAACTTGTAAAAACTACAACTTTTGAACTATGATTCAAAATCAAGTATTATTTTTTCCAAAAGTGTATGTTTTTTCTATTCTCCATCCATTAGGTTCATTTATCTTGTAAAATGCACTAAATTATAAAGTGCCAAATTTAGGGGTCCTTACACATTTTTGGGGTGTTCATTATTTTCATCAAGAGATGTTAAATTGTCATAGGGGTATTTGTCTTTTTGAGAGGTTTTTTCTTCTTATTTACTTTCTCTTTTTTGTTTGGTAATGGATTCTTGTTTATTTGATCCCTTCAACACCTCTAAATACATTATTTATAAAATCAAAATGAATATTCTCTTACAACTAAAAGGCATATGGATAATGGTGTGTGGTAAAATTCCCCACTTTATAGATGAGGAAGATCTTGCCTAGATGCATCCATGAAATATGAAGCTCTTCATTTAATTATCCTCCATGTTTTGGATTGTTTTCAGTGCTATCTCACATGTGCCACATCATAAAAGGAAGCTTGGGATTTTATTGTAGCCTTATTTGAGAAGGATACTAAGTTTTATATGTCTTTTGCACCCTTTTTCACTCCACCTCATTCTATTCCACTTCCTTCTCCTATTAGTGAGGATTTATCTTTTGATGATGACACTAATGTTGTTCAATATTTGAGCCTTGATAGTGACATGGGTGAGGAACTATTGGAACTTCCTTCTTCTCCTAGTGAAGATTCACTCTTTAGTAGTGATATAAATTAGGATTTCTCTTCATTTTGTGAGGACATACTTTTTGATGGTGATCTAGATGAGACATTCTTACCTCCTACACCTCTCACTATTCAACCTTCTTCAGTTGTTAGTGGTGACTCATTTTTTAATTATGGTTTACTTTAGGTACCTATTACTCCTCATATAGTTTTTACTCCTATTCATTTCATTGATCAAAAGGACATGATTCTTGAGGATGTGGCACATTCACCATCAATTTTGGAGATCATGGATGAGACACCATCATGACTTCATGAGGATGATTTTTATTGTGCCAAAGTTATTGTTCCTTCATCACCTACTCTTTTTTATGATCACATGTGTTTTGATGTTGATTTTCATGAGGAAACTATTATTGTTCTACATTCTAATTTGGAGCTTGTTAATACTCTTTCTTATACATTTGTTACATGTCCCACTTTAGATCCACCTACTTATGTGCTTGGTTCCTTTGAGAAACATACTCTTAGATTTGGACCTTGCATACTTTATTGTATGGGATACACTGATGGAGGTCTTGGTAGACTCTTACATGGTATTATATCTCATATTGGCATCAATATTTCTACAAGTGATGTGTCCTTGGGATATATTGTCTATAGAACTCATGAAGAAGGTACATTAATGGTAAGAACATTTTATTTTTGGGACTATCTCACCACCTATGTAGATGATTCCTTACATCCTTTCCATCCATGCAAGATATATATTAATGATCTTCATCTAGGGTGAAGGAAGTTGTCCTTAGAGGGATTCCACATGAAGTCCTTCCTTCCTTTATTTCTTTCTTTTGTCTCATTTACATTATTATTATTTTTTTTTGGGGGGGGGAGTTTTTCTCGTACGAGTTTTCTTCCTTTCTCCATTTCATGGATATATGTTGTACATGATTACCTCATCAAGCCTTATTATCAAGACTCATACTATAGATATGCCACTTTAGTTTTTGTCTATTTTTAGATCTTAGATTCACTTGGGGGGGGGGATGTTAGAGTTGGTTATCATATTTTCTAGGTTTTATAGATAGTTTTTGTCTATTTCTTAGTTTTTCCTTTTGTGTATTTATCCCACATTGGTTAGTTTGATTTACTTGTTTTTCCTTACCTATATATGCAAGGCTTTTCATTTGTAACATATAGAAGTTTTATGGATATTAAATGATATTTGCTTTGTCTTTAAATATCATCTTTTTATCTCTTACAACTATTCTTTTGATGATTTTGGTGTTAATGCTTTAGATATTGGGCTTGGAATAATCTTATTGACATTCATTTTAGAAGCCACTTTAAGGATGGCACATTTTATTCTCTCTCTTATTCTCTTCTATGTTGTGAATGTATAAATATGCATGAGATCTCCCTTTATTGTTTATCCCATTCATTTTTATAGTGGATCCATGCAATCTTCAGATTGCATACTTGTAGGTTAGAACATGGAGGCTATGTTAGCTTGTTTCACAACATGAATGCTTCATGTGTAATCATTGAGATATTCATGTGTTATTAATATAAAGAGTTTCTAGAGGAACTGTGTAGAAGAGATTGATGTTGTTAGTAAGATGTCTTGAAGCTACTATTTTCCCTATGGTTTTTTTTCTTACTAGTTTTTCAAGGGTTTTCCACATAATCTCTTGTATAATGTTTTCCCTCTTGTCTCATATTTTATTTTAACTTTTTTTATTTTACATTATTTACATTCAATGTAAGATATAGCTTATTGATCCTAACATGTGGTATCATATATATTTATCCTAATAATTGGTATTGGAGACATGGTGAAAAACTCCTATTTATGAGTGTTTTCTATTGTTGTCTAGTTTGTGTAAGTGGAAGCTACTATGATAGTAGGAGAGACTAAGTTGAAGATGAAAAAAAAATTATTTAAGGTATCTCATTTTAGATCAAAGTAGAGGATCTCTTAGTGAAAATCATGTTCTCTTCATATTGATGAGAATACATCAAATGAGTGGAGGAAAAGTTGAAAAGGTTTTACTAGATGGTCAAAAAATAAAGTGTTCTTGAATAAGAAGCAACTGTACAAATTGGGGAGTAATCTGGTCTCCTTTGGATGAGGTTGAGGATAAGGCATAACCTTGTTATGGTTATTAGAAATAAATTAAAGGGTATATGATGTGGTATCATATTGACCACATGTTGTAGATGAAAAAAATCAATGTAAAGGAAGGAGGTACAAATAAACCTAAAGTTATACCTAGTTTGAATTAGTTAAGGATGAGGAAGAAGAAGATGCAAATGCCCAAATGAGACCTAGTGTTCTTGGAAGGAGAATTTCATGTGTTTGGACATGTAATAGAGCATGATGCATTATTGAGGCTAAAAAATTTAGTAGGTATATTGATTCATTGAATACCATGATGACTTCTTAGGAGTTGTGATTGGTCCAGTAAAATTATGAAATTTTGATATCTTGGTGGCTATGTGGAGAAGTCTAATTTTGACTTCTATGAGATCTTCTACCCTCACTACTATCAAGATTTATACATTCACTAGCTATTATTCAAGAAGTTAGAGAAGCATGATTCCTACATGGGGGTCTCTCTTAGGGAGATAAAGATATAGAGGATGAGGTAAAAGAAGTTGATGGTTTACATATTGAAGAAATTATTGTATGATTTGGTGAAGGCATCACACATGTAGTATAGGATATTTAGTACCTTCATGGAGAGCCAAAGTGTTGAGTATAGGTTGTTTCATATATGTTGATGACATGTTGGATGCATACCCCAATATGAGCATTGGTGTGATGGCTCAGGTGACAAGTACATGAAGAAGGTGGTAGGAGGAATAAACCAAGGATGGAGATGCACAAGGATGAGAAATCAAGGAATTACCCAACTTATTACATTATGAGTTGTCTTCCTAGGAGCATCATATAATAGAAGAGAAGACATGTTATTTTGTCCTATGTATTAGATTCATCAGGAGTAGGAAACCTTATTAATCCATGGTGTATGCCAAACTAGATATTTTAAAGTATTGCAATTTGTGAGTGGTTTATGGTAGAATCCTGATATGAGAACTTGTCTATGTGTGGTGAAGTGAATTATCATTTTAGGTATTACAATTTTCTTTGGAGGAGTAGATGTTGACAAAACTAGTCAAGGTAAAAAAGTTTTAATAGTGAAAAAACTTCTATTGGGTTTGTATCAGGGCATCAAAAGGCATGGTTAGAAGATGTATGATGTAATATGTAGTTGTGGAAAATCAAGTGTATATTAACTTCAAGTTGAAGTGTGTTAAGATGTGAAGTCATTATTCATATCCATTATTCATAGGTCACTATTCATAGTAACTATTTTTGGCCATTATTCATGTGATGACGTGGTATTTACTATTCACATTAGTGACTTGGTAGTGACTATGCTTGAGAGGTGGCATTTGGGTGATGTGGTATGGCCCACGATGGGTGGTATGTCCCATAGACAATATTTCATGTTGAAAATATGAGGAGAGATAAATGGGATGCATTTATCCACTTATTCACATGGGTTGGACTTTGGATGCATCTTAAGACATGATCATAGTTGATCTCATCATTCCATTTAGGCATGTATTTGTCGGGCACAATTTATTTTTGGGATTATGTCAATTGAAGTCAAAAGTTGAGGAATATTTTGACTCATGTATGTTACCATGGGAAAGTGGGAGACATTAATCACTATGCTTGATTGAGGTCATATGCAAAGTGAGGTGTAACACTTTTGGACTGCACATGAAGTGGTAAAGGTGCATCACTAATATGCCATTCAAGGATTGACCTTGACCATGGGGGAGACATTATTCCCTATTTATGAATAGTGCACCCACTTCAAGGATGACCCATTTTCTTCTCTCTCTCTCTCTCTCTTTTCTCTCTCTCTCTCTCTCTCTCTCTCTCTCTCTCTCTCTCTCTCTCTCTCTCTCTCTCTCTCTCTCTCTCTCTCTCTCTCTCTCTCTCTCTCATTTTATTCTATGTTATAAATGCATAAATATTCATGATCTCTCCCTTTGTAGTTTATCCCATCCATTTTTATGGTGGATATATACAGTATTAGGCTTGCATGCTTGAAAGTTGGAACATGGAGGTTATGTTATCTTGGATCATAACCTAAATGATTTGGGTGTAAGCATTGAGGGATTCATGTGTTAGCAATATAAGGAGTTTGTGGAAGAGTTATGTAGAAGAGATTGATGTTGATAATAAAAAGTTTGGAAGCTACCATTTTCTTCATGGTTTTTTCCCTTGCTAGTTTTGAAAAGGTTTTCCACGTAGTCTCTTGTGTAATGTGTTCCCTCTTATCTCATGTTTTTTTATCTTTTTTTATTCCACATTATTTAATTAAACTATATAATATATCTTATTTATCCTAACATGTGGTATCAAAAAAATTTATCCTAATAGTTAAAATTTTACATTAGAAGTTGCAAAAATATCTATGAAATATATGTAACCAATGGTATATTGGATCCACAGTCATAACCATAATGATGATTTCATAACTAATGGTATATAAATTATTGTAGTTTTTAAATCATAGTGGTTACATAAACACCAATATATTATACTAGAAGTATCATTACCATCATAAAGGGGATGCAACTATTGTAATGATTATATAACTGCCAATTTATAAATACCAATGAATCTCACAAATGCTAAGGTGGTTTATATTTTTTCTCATAAACATAATAGTGGTTTTACTATGACAATAACATGAATTATTTTTAAGGGACTTTGACTGATTTAGATTTTAATCATGATTTGAAGGGGTTATGTGTGTTAGAGTAGAGCCATAGAGCTAGGGTCAACTCCTATAGTTACTAGACTATTAATGGAAAACAATACCTATGTGATTTATAGAAAAGGGATCCAAAAATTAGTCTATATGGGGATAGTTTCCTCAAATATAAATTTATATTTAATTTTTTCACATACCTAGATGTAGACCAGAACACCTTCACATTCCCAGACATCATAGGAGAGTGGACCATCACTTTGGTGGATGCTGGAAAAAATTTGGCTTTCCCATTTATGATAAGGATATTGAAACTTAGGGAGTTTAATAACATATAAAAGGCCCAAGGATGGCCATATTACTTTGGAGATGTGGACATAACTAATGTGGTAAAAATCAATAAGTGAAGCTAGTATGGATTGAGAGAGTAACAATCCTTGTTAACCACAAAGGGATTATAGTAATCTTGTTCTTGTGGTTGGTTTGGGACAATGGGTTATCTCTTTCATTATAATTATATAATTTCTAGGATAATTGAGACATGTGGCTAAATTTTTGCATGATCCTAGTATGTACTTTATTAGACTTATATAGACCTCTATCATATCTCAAAACTTGAATTATTTATGTTAGTCAACAATCAATAATAATGTTTTGGGTGTATGAACATATGATCCCCTATAATAAAGTTTTCACTATTAGATTTTTATGGGTTGTGAGTGCCTTGATTTGGATATGCATGACACTATTTCATGATGTGTTGTGTGTATTTGATAGCTTGATAATGGGAGACATGATTGGAAAAACATAGCTAGACATGGCAGGTCAATGAATGGAAGAGGCCATCACTATATTTACTTGTGAGAGAGCACACATAATGTGAGATAAATGAGGGTAGGATGAGTCACACCATAATTCATAGGCTCCATATTAGTTTGGGTTATGATATGTAACCAATCTCTTAGATTCATAGGTTTTTTATATGGGAGGGAAAGTTGTTCAAGATGTGAGACTATGGATACTAGGGTGACATTCACTGAAAAAGGCAATCATATTAATGGATTAGATGGTGTTAGGATAGGAAGAGGATTAGGATATATGGCCAAAAAAATTATAGTATAATATATTTAGTATCCATAAATAGGATGGGGAGGTTTAAGGAATTTAATTATAATAATAGTCTAAGGGCAACTGGGTGGAGACCAATAGTTACTACAAACATAACCACAAAAACCATAACAAGTAGTGGTTGTGGGATAAGGAGAGAAATGAAGATCCATAGGAGAGGGGATAAATATTTAGTATGACATGATCCAACTTATAAGGAGGATAAATAAGTAGAGATGAGCTCCAAAAAGGACTCAAGACCGAACTAGCATGAGGGGGATCCAAGTAACCCATTTTGTTATTTAAGTTTTTTCCATGGATTAATCTAATTAATTTTTTTATTAATTTATTATAAAATTAAATTTTAATAAATTTTAATATTTTTATGAACTTAATATTCTACAATGGAGTGGTAGATATTTATTCTAGATTCACTTGTGGACTTGTTCCATGTCACTTTTGGTGGGAGCAAGAAGTAACTTCTTATAGACACAGTTCTACCTTTGAGCATGGGTCATCAATCAAAAATATCTTTCACAACATATCATGGAGCACATGAGTTGAGCCATCATATGGATTATATTATTGACATGAAGGACAAGATAATAGGGTTATAGTCTAAAGTAAGGAACATTATGGACCTATTTATCCCATGTTTATCTTAGAAAATATTATTTTAATAGGATTTGTCTAGAATTAGATCAATATATGGTCAAACATGGTAGAATTGGTAAAGGAGAGGGTTCTCCTTTTGGCATGGGCATATAATAAATATTTTTAGGGATTTTATTGTTGTTAATTTGGGACACTTTTATATTTATCAAATTTTTATTTTTATTTAATCTTTTTATTTTTACTTCTATGACCCCCTACACCTAGCTTCATGTAGCTAGGAAGATGCATGGGATCATCATAAAAGAATACATGTAGGAAATAAGATAATATACCCTAAATCCTAAACCCATGAAATTAGTAATATGTGAGGGCACATTAATTAAGATCAAAAATGGTTGAGAGATGTAGAGTTTATTAATTATTTTCTAAGGTTGAATTTATATAGTGTCATTTTTTGTAAGATTATACTTGGAGAATATTTATTTTCAAACCTTCTTTATAGATATAGGGATTTATTATGTTAATTCAATTTCCCCACTTATCAATCTTATGTCTTGAATTATTTTGGTTATTTTCCATTGACCTAACATCTTTATTTGTGCATTCATTATTTTATGCTTTCAACATTATTTTTACTAATCTTTGAATAATTTTTAACATGGACCTTGATATGTTTGTAGGTTGTTAAAAAAGGTGTTGTTAAAGGTAAATGTGTTTTATCTCAACTATTTAATTTCACGAAATATTATTTTTAATCTTTTTTGGTGCTTTTCAATAAATACAAGTGTTGATTTGATGCAAAAACAAAGAAACAATAATACACCATTTTTTTGGTGGAAGAACATTCATAAAAAATAATCTAATTTTTTTGGCCATCCTTGCATGCATTTTATTCTATCTTCTAGTAACACCTTTTTCATAGCCATATTTAAATTTTAATTCTTGTTTTTCAACCTTCATTTTTTCTAGGCATTTTGATATAATTAGTTATTTTTTAATGAACTTTTACTAAGTATTTATTCTAATGTCTTTTTTATTCTAGTATTAACATCCCATTAATTTAAAGTATTGCATTGGTGGTGCGGCTTGAATACATTATTTTTCAATGTTTAAGTCTTTCTATTATCTATATCAGATTTTACACCTTCCTTTTTGGTCTTGGTCTAAGATTTTTTCTAAAACTATATGTTTTACCCTTATTCATTTCTCTTATTTTATACTATTGTCATTGGAATTTACTCTTATTTTTCTCTATTGTTTAAATGTGTAGTGCATATGCATTACAACATTGATAGTTTTTTTTTCTTGGTTTTATTTTTCAATATTGGGTACTTGGTTTTATTTTTCAATATTGGGTACTATACAATGATGCCTTCCTCCCTTAGTCCTAGCATTTTAGATTCTCCTCTTGGGGTCTTATTACCTTGGTGTCAATTTTTATTCATCTATCCACTTATCACCATTTTTTAATTCTCCTTTAGCTCTACATTTTTTATTTTCTTTCCTTCATTTTTTGTGTTTCACTTCGCTACTATGTATCATTATTATGTATTCATTATAGTCTCTCATGGAATTATCTATGATAAAATCCTATTGTATTTTTACCTTAGTGTTTTATATAATATTTTGTTTCACTTTATTGTCTTTTTATCAACTACATTCCTCGTATTCAAGCATAATGCCTTTTCTTATATTCTTCGCTACACAAGGCATCTCCCTTTGGATTTTGGCACACTATTTTTTGGTTTTATAATATCTCCCTTATTCTTCCCTTCAACATTCATGATTTAGAATGTAGCATTCACTTTTTTCCCCCTCTTTTTTCATATCTACTTTAAGTTCTAATTTTAATCAAACATGTGGATTTTTTTATGATAATTGATGCATCATATCCCAACATTTTCTTTTCTTTCAATTGATAAAACCTGGTCTAATTTCTTAGTCTTTAAAATTATTACGAATTGGCATCTTAGCCACATATTTTATGAAAATGATTTTTTGTTTTATGTATTAATTTGTCTCATCCAAACTAAAGAAAGTTCATTTTTTTAAAAAATTCAATTTTTATAAACCCTCACTTTTTGTTAAAATGGTTTTCAAAGATATTAAATTAATAAGTTTATTGTTTCACATTTTCATTTTTATTATAATACTTAATTCATGGTTTTCAAATGAATTATAATTATATTTATTACTATCTTGATAATTTATATATTGAACATTTTTTAAGTACAAACCATAGTTGTATTTCAAAATTTCTCTAAGTTCCTTTCTCATATAATTTACCTAGTAATTATTTTTGTTCTTCATAATATAAGCCTATACTTTTTTTAAAACCTTCAAAAGTAAATTAAAACAACTTTATAATTGGTTGAAATGATGTGGTTTCAAAAGTCTAATGATGTTTTACTTCATGATATTAAGCCCCAAATTGTGTAAAATTTTAATGAACATTTTGATTTAAAATTTCATCTTGAATTACAAAACCAAACCATTCATTTATTTCAAAATTTGTAAAATGAAAATTAAGTGAAATTCAATTTTTAGTTGATTTTATTACAACCAAAATTGCATTTTATTAAAATGTTAATACCTCTAATGTTATTTTAAAATGTTATCTTTCTTCCTCTCATGATAATTTCTATTCACAACATCATGTTACTAACTCTGGTTTGGAAATTATGTAATCAATAGGTTATTCTATCAATGGTATTAAAAAATATTAAGATGACATTATTGAGCCAATTTTGATTAAAGCTATCCTAAAATTTGTAGGGATAAATTTAATGAGTATAATCACAATTTTAATATGTATTATCCTCTTCATTGAATGGCATTTTATCATAATATTTTTTTTATAAGGCTTCATCTACTTATACCTTGACTAAAAATGGTAAAATTTATGAGCATTGTGGCAAACATGAACATGATGTCACTATAATTTGAAATATACATCCTTGTAAATATTTTGGTTAAGCAAATCATGACCTTTATAATAGTTTTAAAACCACTAAAACACCTCATACTAAACAAGAAAAACTTTAGATTCCTAAAGCTTTGGTGAACAATTATGTGCCTTATTTTAATACTCTTTCATTTGCTTCATGTAGGATATATTTTGTGAAAGGGTAAAAATATTATTTGTCTCACTTTTTGTAAGTTTAAAACTCAAAAAAAAAGAAAAAAATATTCCTTAATTTTGTGAATACTTCTTATTTTAATTTATCAAGGAAATATGTTATGTTTGGAGATAATTATTTTTGACTTAACTTATTTTTTTTCATAGGATTCAAAACTTTGTTATAGAATTTATAATTTTATAAATTTTATTTATAATAAATTTTATTTTATTACATTAGTTATATTTAATCATATTCTTATGGAATTTTTATAATATACTTTGTTTATACTCTAGTTTCTGGTCCCTGAAAAATAAGGCTATTTACCTAATCAAATTATATATATATATATATATATATATATATATATATATATATATATATATATATATATATATATATATATATATATATATATATATATATATTCATATTCTTATGGCAAGTTTATTTACCTAACATGAAGATTTATGTAATCTTCTATGTTGTAAATAGAGTGAATAATATATTGTAATCTCCTTTATTGCTGGTCCTTCTTCCAAAGTGATTTACCCTATTCTTCAAAAATGAATATTTGAGATTGTTAATGATCACACCCTTAAATTTTGAAATATTATTGATGACACTTATTCTCTTCTTCATTATTATCTCAAATCAATGTAATCATTGTAATTTTACTAAAAGGATTTCATTATTAAGGGGGAGTGTTATATATTGTTAAATTCCTTATTTTTTCAATATTTTCTCCTCTTTTGTAAGCCTAATTAAATCTTAATGGGGAGTTTTACGTATTAATATTTATTTAGGTTAATGTAGGTTAATCCAATGTCTAATTAGTTTTGTATTATAATAAATTTACTTGTTCCATATTTAATGAGGTGTAACACTATTTTATCCTTTTGTAAGGAATATTATACTTATATGTTAAATTTAACTCCCTCCACACTTTTTATACAATTTACCCTCATTTTATGGTGATTAGGGACGTTTGACACACACGAATAAGGTTGTGCAAGTAGTTCCTCTTTCCTTCTAGCTCTATTTAATGAACTCTTTCCTTTTTCATTATACACACTAGATCTTGAGACACTTATGTATGTCTTGAGGCCCACTATATTTATATTTTATTGTATTTATGTTTTACTTGGATCATATTTCTTTGTAAGCCTTCCTAATATTCATGGGGTTTTTTTTCATTGATTTAGTTTTCTTACTTATCAATCTTGTGTCTCATAGTATCATGGTTTACTTCCTTTGAGGTAATTTTTTTTCTTTGTGCATTATTTATTATATTATTTCAATGTTGTTTTAACTTATTTTGGAATAATTTATAACATAGAGGAAACCCAAATCTTGATTCTACCATAGACAAGTCTATATACTAGGTATTAGGCTCGAGTTTATAAGATTATAGGAAGATGTATTGGAATGAGGTGTATAGTATCTATATCAATTAATTTAATATCTTATTTCATGATAATATTGATAGTATTTTTATAAATTTTAAAATGTTAATGGGAAAATATGAAGTGATATTATTCTCTATTCTCGTTTTTCATGTGAACTTGTATCTAAATAGTCATCCTATAAAAAATAAATCAAATGTAAAAATAAAAAAATGAAAAATAATATTTTATTAATGAAAAGAGGGAAATGTGAGATATGAGACTTATTTTGAATAATTATTTGTGTATATATTTCACCAATTCATTATAATCCTTACATTTTAAGGTTCATAATGAAAATATCCATTTTGAAAATCTTTTCTTACCAAATATGGGCCTAACCAATTAAGTCTAAACCTCATAGCTTGTCCTTTATTTTTACAAATTACATTATTTATTCTTAAGATATGTTTACCAAATTATATAGGGTCCTCTTGAACATTATTATTTTATTTGAAATATTCATTATAAGGCATGATAATTTTTATATGTCATGTCATATCTGAGTGAGGGAAAGAAAAAATCTTGTGAAATTTTGATGAGAATTTTTTATGGTCCTATACCTCCCTATAAGAGAGATATGATCCAAGATAGATAATTTTTAGTTTCCCTTAGAAACAATGTTATCATATATAATATTTTTAGTAAATGTGATATTTTATTCTTTAAGTATTTTAGTGGAAGGATGAAGGTCAATGGTTTCATTATATAAACTAGTATGTGAACAACATTATACCACTTATTCATGGGGAATTAATTTTTTTCATGGATAGGATGGATTGTCAAGTTATTTATAAGTAATTTTCTTCTTTACATAATAATTATACCATACCAATATGATGTATTTAGATAGTGTAATTAATTACTTCTAAACAATGGGGCATGTGGGTACTATTAGGTCTAGCCCCATATGAATTAATAGGAAGCATGATGAATTCATCTTTGTATGGAATACTAATTATTTAAACTATTAACTTAATGGAGATAACCAGTATTATTTTAGGTATTTATTCACTGAATCTCTCTTTCATCCCTATGATTTTCCCATTAATATTTTTACTTATTGGATATGGACACACCATGGTTGTAATGGGTTATTTATCGTTAGTAGGTGGAGAGGCATTTTTAAACTTATTTCTAGGTGAATAATAATCAATACGAATTCATATAATTTATTTAGGATTATTTATAGACATAAAATGGTTTATGATCACCTTGGGTAATAAAAACCTTTCTTAGGCACATGAATATTATTTCTTGGAAAAAAATGAAGGGGATTTCCTTCATCTTATGCATCTAAGGACTATTTAAAACCATGTTATAATTGGTGTCCTTACTATGACATAAAAATTAGTAAGTGATATTTTTGTTATTAAAGTGATAAGTATAAATATTATTTAAATCAAAGAATACTTGAGGTTATCATAAGCACAAACATTATTCCTAATCATGGAATAATTAGTTTATCCATAGACAAGCATTTAAATAAACATAAAAGGGACTAAGTTTACTACAAACCCATAATCAACCATTCCTCTTTATATATAATTATTGTAGATAAAAATGTATAGGTACAATACAATATCTCTTATTCTATCCATATCGACATTTTGATGTAGGTGCATAAGGTAAAATAAATATCCAACATTCCTAGAGTCTTACCCAAGATGATACATTTTCATATATATATATATATATATATATATATATATATATATATATATATATATATTACTAATTTGGGTTTATAGAGGTGGTGTGATTATAGCCAGAATATGAATTTTTAAAGGGGTTATTAATTTAAAATTAAGGGAAGGAAAGTTATTTATTAGATACATGAATGAAATATGGAAAAAGGTCTTCAAGCAATCAACAAAAAGGTCATGAATCCTCATGATGTAAGGGTTTCCTTGAACATTGAACTCTTAATCATAGGTAAGATGAGTGTTTTTTTTTAATACTCCATTTTTAAATAGATAATATTATCATCCTCATTGGTTTATAACTCAATGACATCTATTAATGTAGTTTTCCTCTGAAGGATTTGGCAAGAGGACATATCAAGATTTGTTGATGTAGAGATTAAGACTTCAACATCTTAAGTCCCAGCTAAAATGAAAAGTTTTGTTGGGTTATTATGTGGTTAATTATAATTATTTTGAAAATTACTATTCATTAGGGAATAGGTTTTGGTAATTTCCCAAGTTGGTGTTTTCTAGTGGCATGGGTCTATTTAGGGAAGGTTTAGGGTTTGCATTCACACTTCTCAAAAACATGTCTAAAAATACATGTCATTAGTCCTTAAGGATTCAATGGTTAAACTTATTATACTCCCTAATGTTATGAGTATCATAAACAATGATCCCAACTAAAATAAAATACACATTGGGATTGTAATCCCTCTGTCATTGATTATGCTTTTATTGATCAATCATTTGTTGATTATTATTTCTATAAACACATTCATTTTCAAATCAATAATTTTTTTTCTAGTTCACATTTTCATACCATTTCTATCATTGATTATAATATTGGTTTCCATGAATAATCATGATAATTAAAATTCACTACACTAATAATAGGTGGAGGGTTTGAATTTCTCACTCCTCCATTGTAATTATTTTTATTAATATTTACTTTTTTATTTTCATTGTTATTCATAGCATTGGATTCTTTGGGTTTGTATATCATGCCATATGTTTTATTATTATAATTGGGATTCAATACCTCATGCCCTTATTTTTGTTATTATGGTTAGTTCTCTAATAACCCATACTATATTCATTGGGATAAATTATTCATCTTTTCAAGCCATAAGTTCTATTACTTCATTGCGCGATCTATAAGATTATTTTTTGACATCTTCCCTAGTTTCCTTGTGAAGAGGGGAGGAAAATATTAAACTACTCTCTTTGATCCATTTTTGGGGCACTAGTAATGTAATAGAGTACATTCCTCCATGTTTCAATAAGGTAGGCAATGGAATCATTATGTTATTATTTAATGTGTAGAAAATTTTGTATGCCAATCTGAAGTAACTCATTCATATAAAATTACATTATGAATTATACCATAATTTGGTGGAAATAATAAATGAAATATTTATAAATTCACTAATACTAATTGAATTAAATTCCTTGAATATTCTTATGTAAAATTGTTATCGACAATCCTCCCAAGGTAATAAATCTTTGATAGCCATAACAAAGGCATTGGAATGATCAGATCATTCTAACTCCCCTTTCATTTCATATTTATGGATTTCAATAAAAATGGTATGGTAATATAACCTCTCAAATGAGATGATAAAGAGGTTCCTTTAGATATTTATCATATATATTCATGGTTCCATAATCCACTAAAATAATGTTAGGATAAACTTGGGGAAGAAATGTTAGATAGGAAGTGGGCATAAAAACATCAGGGGAAAAATATGTCACCTATATGGTTAGAGAATAATATGTTAGAAGATAATTATTTAGATTTGTAGATATTTATAAATTTTTATAATATGGTGATGAATATTTTGAATGAGATGTGATAATTGGAACTTTTATAGGTGTAGATTACATGAGTCCCATACTAGCAGCTACATAGTTGGGAAAAACCATGGGTAATGATGTGTTGGTTACCATATTATTTGAATAAGAATAGGATAAAAGACCACCAATGGGAATGTGAGTGAGAGGATGAATGGGTAGGGGTATAATTATTACCGATAGATAGGGGAAACTATATGTAAGAAGGTCTCTTAGGTTTTGAATTGATGTAAATATTATTGGAATAAAGGTGGGGTTATAATACGGTTGTTGGTAAGATGGAACCAAGAGTAAGAAAGAGAGAGGAGTGACCTTAATTATTTAAATTTTGGGTTATTACTTGGTTATAAGAACCATTTTAGAAATAGGTTTGTTCCTTTCTAAGTCCTTATAATAGCATTAGTTTTGAGTTTTGGGGACTCTCTTGTGGGACACTCTAAGGAAAGAGGATGATAGGCCAGGTGAACTAGTTTTTGGTTGATATCTCTAAATGAATCATCATGTATTATTTGGTTGGTTTGAAAAATTATTCATGAATATTATAATATGGTGGAAGTTTTTGTATCCAAATGAATCCATATTATAAAATAATAATTATCTCAACATAACGATTAAAACTTACCATAATTTCACTATCAATACTTTGTAAGCTGGTATGGGTTCTAGTCATGATGTGTGGGTGCAATCCTAATCCATTAGCTATCTTCATGTCATTTTTGTCATGATAAATATTGTTGGTGTCCAAAGTATACTATAACTTAGGACTTACCACATAAGACTTGGTTTATGGTGTGGAGAGAATAGGGTCATAGTATGTAAGCTAATTCTCAATGCTTTAACTTTGAGCGTTAATCTAACTAAAGAAAAAAGACTGAATTTGAGGTTAAACATGTCTTATCCAAGCCTCAAGGATAAAAACCCAATTAAAATCCTCTCTAAACATATTTAGGGAATGTGTAAACACCCACAAAATATATGGAAGTTGAAAAAAAAATTAAGAAAGGAATAATAAAATGGATAAATTCAAAAAGAGAAGCCTTTCATGTTAGGTTTGTCATAGTTTTACATGTATAAAGTGACACACTAACCTTGTTAAGTTGACCTCCCAAGGTCAGGATGAGAAGGCTGATAGAAATGATAAGAAGGTTGGGATACTATTCTTGTTTGCATGGTTGAGATGGTTGAATAGGCTAAACGTATAAAGGTTGGTTTCTTTAGATGAGTTATCTACATAGGGTTTTAGGTGATATTGGATGCTTATGTCATATAAAAATAGCTTATATACATTAAATTCATCACTGAGGGTAAAAAACTATGGTGTAATAAAATTCCATTAATATCAACATTTTAAAATAGCTAGGTAGAGTAGATCTTGATATATGTTACTTCTTTTTAAATGGGTTAAATTCATATCATATTACTTAAGATTTTTGAAATACTATATCATGGTAGGATTTGTTTAAAAATAATCAAAATTTTGAATGAAATCATATTATATTATACCCAATGATGAAATGAGAAATCAAAGTTAGAGGTTTTGAGCTTGATAGGGTAGGAGGTAAAATTTTCTAGCTAAATTGGCTTTGAACAACCTATTTTACTCATTTAGATTTTTTATCTATCTAATGACGAGGTCGAGTAAATATGTTAGATGAAATAATTTTAGAAAAATATGAGTATATATCACTCTATAATTTATGGGTTGAGATGAGGGTTTATACTCGATGAAACTATAGTCATGTAAAATGTCATTTTAGTGAAATGAGTGTCACTTGAGACATCTTTGTCCTAGCTTAGCCTTAACACAATCTTAGGGCCTCTTTTGATTCTTTTTAATATTTTTTAAGGGTCTAACCTAATCCTAAATATACCAAAATCATCACTTAGCCATTCCCTAGGCACTTAATCCCCTTTTTCACTAGTTTCTACCACCTAGACATTAGTGTGGTCCTTTGGACACTAGCGCAATACATTATTGACCTAGGGATTGTGCTACTATCCCTTAGCTCCTTAATCCCACAACATATATCTTTATATTTCTATAAGCACTCTTAAGGTCAGTCTAGACCTATTTCACATCTTAGAAATCATGAGAATGTTATATATGGACCACTTTCAGTCACTTATCCACTAGATGTAAATCAAATGCAAATACTTATAAACAAACTAATAAATAGTTGTGAAAATCAAGGTCATCGATCCCTATTCTTCCATACTTGTATATAAACCCATCTAAAATATCTTAGATCTTAGATTACTAAGATTTATAGTGTCATGTCACACTCAAAATACTCAAAATAACACTCATAATAGTATTCATTTGAATATGCTTTGACACTTAGATTGTCAAAAATACATTAGGATTGATCCCCTTTTGAGGTATTGGTATGTATGAAATTATCAACATGTGGGTTATTGAGGTCACATCCATCCTACCTTGATAATGCCACTCTTTTATAATTATGATCCTCAAATACCCTATCAAATATGTAGGCCTAGGGTTATGCATTTAAATTAGTCAAAACAAGGAATATAAAATTAACCAACCTCCATTCACACATGTATAGATTTTGAAGAACTAGGCAAAGGTCCACCCAGAATATCATTATTTTTTATTTCAAAAGGACACTACCAAACCCCAGAGAAACTAGCATAGTGGGATACTATCTAGAGGACTGTGATATTGTCCAAGAGGATTTTTGGCTCCTAGGTTTTGTTTATGACACTATGCATAACTCTTACACTATTTTTCAACCTATCATTAATATTTAATAGTTAATTTATAGATAAGTATGTTTCAATTTATTTCTCCCATTTCTTAGTTTTGAAAGTAAATAAAAGAAATTTCATGATAAGGGTGTGTAGAAGAATACCTAGTAGAATGCATGCATGAATCTAGATGAATTTGTGATATCCTATTTGGCTAGGAAGAAATAAACTATAAGTATCATAGACACTTGAAAAGGGTTTGGTTAGATGGATGGTTGAGTGGATTGCCTAGTGTATGATAGATTTGAGAAGCACAAGGCTTACTAGGAGGCTGTCAATGCACTTTTAATAATAATCAAGTATGATAATATAAATTACTTGCATGCAATGGTAAGAAAATAAATATTTTCTAGAAATGAAATAATAACCTGATTATAAAATAAAAATGATCCAATTTAATGCTAAGAGGGTCAAGGTCTAGTTCAAAAAATTAGAAAGTGTTCTATGATTAAAGGGAAACATAGAAAGTGAGGTTTGATTAGATGTAAAAGCGTGAAATTGTTTACTATAAAATTATATAATAGGGAATTATCAACAGTTAGGGTAAACTATTAGTAGTTAGGTAATAGTCAATGGTTAAGGTGAACTGCTAGTGCTTAGGGAAACCATTTGTGGTTGCCCATGTAAAATCTAGAGGTGAATAAAAAAGAAATTATAGATTGTATTTTGGTCAAATGGAGGTTTGGTATGAGTCAAGAATATGGAAAGTGAGGTATAGGAGGACCATGTAAGGTATTATTACTAAATTAGATAAATCACAAAAAATAAACATAGAATACCTATCACTAAGTAAAAGAAGTCTGAAGTGATGTGGCCAAAGTAATGGTGCTTCAGCCTTCTAGTATGATTTTGGTAGAGTTTTGGGCCTTAAACAATGATGTTTACTCACTGATATAGATGTTGGATACCTATAAGAAAGATTGAATACCTGATTGTTAATAATAGAAGATCCTTGATCCATTGCTCTTCTCCTTTTATAGGCAAAATTTGCTAAATGGGATGAGATGAGAATTGCTAAATTGATCAAGGGTAAAGCTTCCTATTTTCATAGCTTTATTTTAAACACAAGTTGCTAGTTTAGAAGTTGTTAATCTTGCATAAAGAGCTAAAATGCTTTAAAGTTTTAAAGATGTAAAGGGTTACCTAACATCGATGGTTAGGGGTAATCATTGATGGTTAGGTCTAACCATCATCAGTTCATGGGTCAAGAACCAAAAAGGTTAAAAAGGGTGAATAAAAAAGTGGGTTTGGGAATGTTAAGGTCATTAATGAACCTAGTTATCATTCCAAGGGTAGTGTGACACTAAAATCATTGTGTGAAATTTTTAGGTGTCTACATTTTACCCCTTTTTTGTTATATAGTGTGGACAAGCTATAGAATAAAAATAGGAGGCTAGCCAAGGTCTAGGTCTAGTTGCCTTGAGTCATAGGAGGAGATATTACGCCCTCAAATTGAGAAATGATTGAGGTGTAGGTGAAATTGGGTCATGGTTTGATAGGTAAAATAAGGTGATTGAGTTGGTTACAAAGACATGAATGCATGCAAAAAAAATGAGGAAGTGTAATATCAATAACATGTAATGACTAAATTTTCCAATGTTGAAAAATAAGGTCGAGGTCTAGATAAATAAGAGAGGGTAATTAGTCCCTAGTGTTTTGGCATAGCTGATTAGGCTAGACCCTTCAATAAATTTAGGCAAAGTTGGGGAGGTTACAAGTATCCATGGTAATAACTACTCTTACAAAATAACCCAAGTGGTTAGGTTATACACGAGGTGGTACAAATTTTGAATGGTCAACTTGTCAAAATTGGTCAAAATGGTCAAAGGACAATGCACAAGCAGTGTAAGATATGCAAAAGAATCTAGTCAAGACAACCAACTTAGTGAAGAGAAGTGGGTGAGATAAGAGGGGTAGGGTTGGGTTAGAGAGGTGGTCGAGCTGACTTTGACTACACTACATGAGTGGATGCTACTTACATAGATCCCTAAACACCCATATCCAAAAGAACTTTAGGCTAAAATGTAGTTCTAGGTAGAAGGTAAAAGGAAAAAGCAAAGGGGAAGAAGGTTGGTTTAGAAATGAAGAGGAAAAGAAGGAAAAAGGGAGGAAACCTAACCATTGATGGTTCCTTAATGATCAATGATTAGGGTAAAAATATAAAAACTTACATGGTTAAAAGGTAAAAATAAAAAGGAATGATGTCATTTGACTTTGAGCAATTGACTTAGAGTGTACTTTGGTGATTTTTATGGTTGAGCTTGAGCAAGCTGATTGATTAGAAACTTGTTGAGGGGAAGGGTGAGGTGGAATTTTATGACTAGGTAATTTTTTTGTTAAGTGATGGATGGGAGACATGGATGCAACTAAGTGTGGGAAGGGAGGATCCAACCATGCCAATGAACATAGAATGAGGTAGGTTTTGTCTTTAAATTGACTAGAATAGGCACAATTTCATGGACAATAAAATGATAGAAAATGGTAGATAGGATAAAATGGTGGGGAAAATAAGATAGGTGGGCTATGATGCCCTAGGGTTTTAGTTAGATAAAATGAGGAAAAAACAAAGCGGTAGTGGGATTGGGTAGGAAAAATTGGTAAATAAGGTGGAAGGAAGTAGGAAATTAGGGTAGATTAAATGTTTTATAGGATAGTGGGTGTTGGGCTTGGAAAAAAGTTTTAGGGTTTCACTACTGATGGTTACACTTAGTTACTATTAGTGGTTAGACCCTAACAATTAATGATTGATGGGGGGGGTCATGTAGACCCCAAAACCATTGATGGTTCCTTGAACCATCAATGGTTAGCCAATAGATGGCCAACCTCTAAAATATAAAGGTAGGAAAGGGTGAATGGGTTAAGTTAGGATGATAGGGTAGAAAGTATAAGAGGTAGATAGGTTAAAAGTATAGGTTAATATGATGAGCTATATGGATTTATATGTTAAAAAATGTGCCTAAGTCATATATGTAATGTCTTAGGGGGTTTGGAATAGGTAGTTAGGAGGGAAAATATTGAAGAGATTAGCATGGAAAGTTTAGCAATGTTGGGTTGGTTGTGTAGGTATACAAGTGCATCCAAATGAGGGGATCAGTTCCCTAAGATATTTGTGGTTTACCAAGACTATATGACAAATGGGGAGTGGTGATAGATGGAGGTAGTTTACCTAGGGGCCATGCATCATTACCAACACTTGTCATGAGATGCATCTATGATTATGTCCCTCATTGAGAGATGGGACCTAGCCACAAACACCTCCCTACTCCCAATGGGTGAGATGTCTATTTTGTTAGAGGATGTCCACAGGATCACATGGATACCAATTCTAGGGGAGTTGAATTATCATATAAAGAGTGAGGAGTAAGAGGATTTTATGGATTTTTTATTTGGTGATGATCAACATAATGCTAGATTTCACTTGGGGGGTTTGTGTTATGGTTTGTTATATCATAGGGCCCTATATGATAGGTTTTTGATGAGTATGATGATGATGGGGATTTCTTACTTCACTATTCTAGACTCAAACACTATCTAATTCCCTTATTTATTACTAGGAGTATTGATAGAAATGCTACTCAGAGGTATGGTTTTTGGATGGGCCCTTATATTATTGGTGCAAATCTATAGGGAGCTTTGGGCATTCAGAGCAAGGAGACATTATGACATCAATGTTTGGTTTATGCTCTACTAATAGGTGTATGATCATATATACATGTTGATACTAATTGGGTTTCCATAGGTTGGATTCACACCTATAGATTATAGATTTGGTTTCATGTGATGGAATGGAGACCTGGCACTTTCAAGAGTAGAAGGTGGAGTTAGAAATGTGGAGTGGAATTGAAGTCAATTAGATAGATTGGTTATGATTGACATCATATGGAGGCCATATTTGGATTGGTTGATATGGACAATATATAAATATCATACCTTATCACTATAGAGATGGTGATGGGCTTATGGAAAGAGAGATGGGGAGACTGAGAGGATCCTAGTTGATCAGGTTAGGAGACAATTTAGTCTTCTATAAGATATACCTCTTGATGCACCTCATTACAAGAAGGAGGATGTAGAGTAGGACTTACCAGAGCCACAACTAGAGGAGACATTACCATATTTTAAGGAGCTACTAGCTAGAGACCTTATTGATGATGTTAGAGACACTAAGAGATACACCAAATGGTACTAGATTAGGTATGTATTTGTTGACTTTATATTGGGAAATGATGGATAGGGGCCTATGGATGTTGATCTATCATAGGCATAGGGTGAGGTGGAGGTGACTAGACATTGACAGCCCTTTTAATGGATTAATATTAGATGGCTACATTATAGGCCTAGATTATTATTTTACAAGGATAGGTTGATACCCTAATGGTGAGCAAGACCAGGTGAGGGCCAACCTTGCATTAGTCACCTAGGAGAGGGATATTCTATGACAAAGGGTAGTGGTTATTGGAGGAGGAGCAAGAGTAATGGAATCAATTTTGAGGATGCAGTATGTAGCTACCATTGAGGAGCTTAGATATTATGAGGCTATTATATTCACCTAGTTACCTAACATGATGAGGTATGGGGAGTACAAGAGTAGCTTGGTAGGTGGTCCAATAATGGTTACACTAGGTTAGTGGGTAGCTTCTACATTATAGGTAAGGACATCAGAGGGTCTACCACAAGATGGTGTAGTAGGTGTAGGTACTCTAGGTGTAGGTGGTTTAGGTGTAGGCCCATGATGAGATTATACATTTTTTGATATGTATATATGTATTTTGATACCATCTTACATGCCAAATATGTGAGATGCACCCATGAGAGAGAGAAAGATTATGTGTATTATGATGTGTTATGACTTTGATGATTTTGATTATGATTATGGCATGTGATATTATTCATGTGTATGATATGTTAGCATAGACATGATGATGTTATGATGTTATGGTTGATTTGATTGTGATGTTATATGCTTATGGATGGCTTTGTGATCATGACATTTATTACGATGATAATTATGTTTATCATGGTGATGGTGAGTATCAGATAGATTATGACATCTTATGTTTTTATTATGTTGATTATGATGATAGTGATATTAATGATTATTATGATGATATTATGTGATGTGTTCAAAATTATTACAATGATGTGTATAATATTATAACAATGTTAATGGTAAGTATGTGATGGTATATTATGTTGATGATCACTTATGGTTGCATTTGTTATGAGGAAATAACATTGATGTTGATAACTGTGATGATATTTTATTGATGATCATGATGATAGTGATGATGTTTATTGTTATGATTATGATTATGGTGATTATGTTAATGATTATTATGTGGATGTTTAATTTGTTAGGATGATTATGATGATTTAGATTAAATGTTGGTATGATGATATTGAGAAATTTTGATGTTCCTTATGTTTTTGACATAAATGATGGGTAGGATACGGTCATGATTTTTATGTTTTTAGAAATAGTTGATTTGTCTTGGATTAGGATGTCTAGGATAGGTGGATTACGAGAAAGCATGACCATGTCAAAAAGAAGGCTAAATGGGTTCAAATGTCACTATAAATTAATAAGTATTAGGTACATCACTATGATTAGGAAGAAACAAATAAAAAACCCATAGGTGGATTGACTTAGTAAACACAAGTCAACCAAACACTTTGCAAGAGCATGATTTGATTGATAATAAAGTTGTCTTGATCATTGTGTATCAAGTAAGATCATAATCCCTTAAGTTTAGAGAGGAATGAAGGAAATAGGGGTGAAGGGTAAATGGTTTATAGGTAATCAGAGGGTTGTAATAGACAAGTCCATGCCATATAATAATGTGTATATTGATCAATGCAGGAAGTCTATGAATGCCATATATAGGAGTTGATTATGGCTTACTTATTTTGATTTTGATAGAATGTGTCTAATTACTTTTGAGTAGGTGATTGAATTTGATCGATGTGGGAATATTCAAATATTGTTTTTGATTTTCCTTAGCCATCCTTCAAGGGAGTGGTCTAAAATTTTGAATTTATAGTTGTCTTTTAAGGGAGTAATCTATTTTAAAGTAATTTGGGAATATATGGGTAGCTATCCTTTGAGGGAACTATCTACATTTGTTTTGAGGATAATGATTTGGAATATAATTTTATGTGACATGGACAAGTCTATGAGGCCCAAGGATATACCTTTATGGAGGCAAGACTTTTGCACAAGAGGTAAATGATAAATGGGAGGAAGAGATTGAGAAATGATTAACCAATGATTCCATCTATTGAAAGACAAAAAGTATCCATGAGAACCATGTTATAGGTAGAACAATGGTACCCATACTTAGGATTAGGGGTACATGTTTGTGATGGATAAATCACATGGTTCTATGTTGAAATCAATTATTCTCAAAGGTGAAATATAATTGAAAGGAAGGGTATAATCTCATGATCCTAGGGATGAGCTTAAGTTAGACACAAAATTGAGTGTGATATTGTTAACAATAGAAAGGTCACATATGTAAATCATTAATAGGCTTAGGCTCTAGTTTACCCTTGAGAGAGGATAAATGATAAGCATCAGATCCATACTTATGGGTTATAATATAAGGTCCTAACTAATTAAAAGTGAACTTGCCCTTCTTGGTCTTTTCCATGTTGGCTTTATTTAAGGATAAGGTCACCAATGTTGAATTATCACTTTTTCAAATTTTTCTTATAGGCACATTTGATTCACTCTTGATAGACATGAAGATGATTGAGCATAACCAAGTGATGTTTATTAAGAAGCTCTAGTCATGCAAGGTGTTCTTGGTGATAATCATTCTAAGAAATTATATCACACAAGGATATGTGAAGAGATGGAATTTTAACTTTGAGAGGTAGAAATACCTTATCTCTATAGATGAAGAAGAAAGGTATAGTCCCCATGGTAGTTTATATAGTAGTGCGATAGGTCCATAAAGTGAATGGGATGTGAAGGTCTTAATCTCACCTAGAAGCACTAACCACCTTGGTGAGCATTTTGATGAGGGTTTTTTTGGAACCTTCTACCTATCTATTGGATTGTAGATGATAAGGTGAAGAGAAGCTTAAATTTATGCCAAAAGAGTCAAAAAGTGCTTGGATTTTTTTATTTCTAAAAAAATTTCCATTATCAGTGATCATTTTATGAGGGAAACCAATGTGGAAAATGATACGATGATTAATGAACTTGATGATCTTCTTAGCCTTGGTTGATATAAGTAGGATGGATTCCACCCACTTGGTGAAATATTTTGTGGCCATGATGATATATTGATGTCATTATGAATAATGGGGGTTGATTTTCCCAATAAGATCAAGACTCCATTATGAGAAGGGCCAAAAGTCTTGAGATACTAGGAGACTATGATAAGGGACATGATGAAGGTTGGCATGTTGTTGACATTTGACACATTTCTTGACATAGTCACAATATTCCTAGTTAAGTGTGGGCCAATATTAGCCTAGGTGAAGAATATGTTTGGTGATAGCCATACCACTAAAATATCCCCCACATATGCCATCATGGGCTTCCTTAACGACATGATAAGATTCATGGTTATAAAGAAAAAAAAGAAGGCCATTAAAGCCTCACTTATAAAGTATGCCTCCTAATATCATATAATAAGAGGTTCCTCAAATTAAATCTCTTTGGGCATTCATTGGAATATTGGGAGTGAGAACACTAAGGTTAAGATAATTGACTGTCTGGGTATACCAAGTGTCAGAAGGGGATGTCTTCATTTTAAAATGGTAAGAAGATCAAAAATAAAATAAGATAGGGTGACAAAATGGTAGATAGTGACAAATAGTTTGGATTTAATAGGTTGAAATGATATTTGGGAAGCAAGAGAGGCCATGGTATCAAAAAAATTATTTGTTGATCATGAAATGGATTAGATAGCATAATACTCAAATGAGGCCAAGAGGGTGTCGAAAATTTTCTTGTACTTTAGGAGAACATCATTTTTACATTGATAAGCTCCTATGACTTGATTAATGACAAGTTGAAAATCCCCAAAGACATTAATTTTTTTATCCCTAAAGCCATGGTAGTTTGAAGACCTATGACTAAGGCTTCATATTTGGCCATGTTATTGGTGTAATCAAATTTGGGCTTAAAATAAAAGGGAAGAGGTTATCCATTGAATGGAATGAGAATCATACCAACCACCCCACCATTTTTCATTTATATCCATTGAAAAAAGATGGTCATTTAGAAGGTGGTCTCTATAAAGGAAAGTTTCTATAGATTTGTCTAGGAAGGTAAGTGAAAAGGGTCGCTTGTCAAGTAGAGGGGATTCTACTAATTAATCAAAATGAATTGTCCTTTGATGGAATTTTGTGAGATAAAATCAAGATCAAACTCAGCTAGAATCGTGATCCACTTAACCATACATCGGTTATGATATGTCTTAGAGTGCATGTACTTGAGAGGGTCATTGTTAATGATGAAAAAGGTTTTGTGATAAAGGAGATAATGGTGAAGCTTGGAGGTGATAAAGACTAAATCAAGGCAATGTTTCTTAGGATAAATATACTAGGTTTCATATTTGATCAAAGTATGACTGATGTAATAAACAACATTCTCTTTATTTTGGTTATCATGATGAGTGAGCATGGCTCCTAAAGAATGATCAGTGGAAGAAATGTATAAATAAAAGGGCTGGTATTCCTTAGGGGGAATGAGTATAGGTGGAAAAAGAAGATATTCCTTGATTTTTTTAAAATATTGTTGACATTAATCAGTCTATTTGAAGGAGACATCTTTTTTTAGGAGGTGGTGAAAAGGTTGACAATGATAAAAAATCTAAGAGATAAAGCATTGGATTGACTAAAGTTTACCTTGTAGGCTATGAAGTTTATTTAAATTAGTGGGAAGAGGCATCTCTAAAATGGCTCTAAATTTGGTAGGGTCTACTTTTATTCCATGAAGGCAAATGATAAAGCCTAATATTTTACTTGATAAGACCCCAAATATGTACTTCTTAAGATTAAGCCTAACATGATTTTGGATTAAGCATTTGAACATGATTGCAAGAAAAACAAGGTGATATTTTTTATGCTTAGATTGACCAAGAGATCATCAACATAATCCTCAATAATCTTATGGATCAGAACATGGAAGATATAGGTCATAACCCATTGATAAGTGGCTCTAGTATTCTTTAGTCCAAAGGGCATGACCTAGTAGCAGAAAGCTCCCCATAAAGTGATGAAAGAGGTTTTATGTTGATCTATAGGAGTGATCAAGATTTGATTGTATCCTAAGAAACCATCCATGAGAGATATTATTTCATGTCCAATCATGAGATCAACAAGTTGGTTGATGTTAGGTAAGGGAAAGTCATCTTTTGGGTAGGCAAGGTTAAGGTCATGAAATTTAATATAGAGGCAAAGGTCCCCTATAGGTTTGGTAATATAAATGATGTTAGAAACCCACTATAGATATTCAATGGGTTATATGAAATTAATAGCTAAGAGACATTGAATTGCTTCATTAACAAGAAGAGTTATGCAGGGATGCATATGATAAAGTTTTTATCAAATTGACTTAACTTCAAGACAAGTGATGATGTTATGGAGAGAAATGGAAGGTTTGATTCCACGCATGTCTTGGTAAGACCAATAAAATGCTATGCTATGGTCATAAAACAAATAAGGATAAGATTTATTCTCTTTAGGAGTTAGATATTGGCCTATCTTAATTATATGAGGATCCTCCTAGGTACCCAAATTAAAATCAATAGTTGATTCATTGAGCATGGTTTGGTTATTAGGAGGGAGATATTTATAGATAGAATAATTCCCTACACCAAGGTAGGTAAGGATGTAATCATCATCTTGATGTTGGATGGTGTGAATGGTGGGTGAATAATGGTTGATCATTTCAGGGTGGATGAGAGGAAGGGTTTTAGTTTGGTCACCTTGTTGATAGGTTAGTGGGCCTAGATTAATGGTGTTCATAAAAAAATGTTATATGAGATGATGTCAGAGTCTTAAAATTGGGAATATGAGTTGAGTGAAGATGAAGTTTATTTGATAAGGGTGCCAACAAAGTTTGGTGATGTGGGTTCTTTTGGTGGTTCGAACCCAAGCTTAAAGAACTCACAAGGTTTATAAGTTTTGATGATGGGAAATTTTTGAGGTCCCTATTTTTAGAGGCCCATACCAAAATCTTTCTAATAATAATGATGAAGATAGGATATGGAAAAGATTGGATTACTTAGATAATAAAAATTGGATGTGAAAGGTTGAATGTATGGAGTGGTGGTGGGAGTGAGGAGTGGTCGATCAAGTCCTCCATAGACAAAATTGGTTTGATTGTTTGGGAACCCAAAGGAGATGATAGATCTATATATGGGTCATAAGATGGGTCATTTTAGATATTCCCATATTCATGTAGAGTGGGAATAGCATCCAAATCCAAATGTCAATATTCGATAAGGGAGAGACACTAAAAAGTGGATTGTAATGGGTCCTTGACCAGATTTTGAGAAGAGGTAATGGTTGATCTTGTTGATGATTCATCATCACTAAAGGTATAGATATAAATGTTCTAGATTAGTGCATGTTTTTTATTTGAAGTGGATAGAAAGGGAGATGAATAAATAATGAGAATATCATTGGGCTGATATGTCATGTTGTAAGAGTTGGAAAGACTTGGATCATCTTTGATTGTAATGATTTGATTCTCATGGTCAAACTCAACACATAGATGCAAGGTAGAAGGGATGAAATGCATAGCTCAAATCCAAGGATGTCCAAGTAATATGTTGTATTAGAACTCACCGTCAATGACAGAATAGCTCAAGAAAGGTGTGAGGTCCAAAATAGATATGAAGAATAATAGTCCCTAAAGTGGTGGCCATGGTATCATCGAAAGACTAAAGGACCATTGAACCTTTAGAAATAACATTTTTAGGTAATTTCAATTGATAATAGCATGGGTTGAGATGTTGTTGATGCTCACTTACCTAAAAATCATTACTCATTTGATGCAAGTTTGATTAATGTATGTGGTGATGAATAGGGGAGGATCTGCATCTTTCTCTTGGAAGGGTGGAATCTTGAAATCTTGGAAGGTGATGAGGGAATAATGGTGAAGAACTCCAACAAAGGAGGCAAGAGGTTGTGGATCATCTGGTTAGACCTAGATAGAATGCAAAGATTCCATTAATTCTTGATGATGTTGGGGTGAGGTACTGATTCGATCATAGAGGCTCATTTTGGTCAGTGTTTGGTGGAGTTGTTTCAACATGAGTCATTGGATATATGGAGTGAGGTTGGAAGGTGGAGCTCCTAGATGGAGACCTTAAAGTTGGATCGTTGTGAGGGTAAGGGTGAAGAAACTAGAATTTGGTTAATATTTGAGCAATTAAAGGATAAGTCCAAGGGATATAGGCTTTGGATTTGTCTTTATCCTTTTGTTGGGCTATGGAATGGGTCACCATATGAATGATATGAACAAGGGGTTTGGTCATTTGCTTCAGTTCCTCCCATTCATTCCTAAACTAGGGGAAAGGAGTTAGTTGAATAGGTGGGTTAGGTAATGGAGTAGGAACTAGAGGTTATTATAATAGATCATATTCATCTAAAATATTATGGATAAGTTCTTAGAGAGCCCTTCAGTTCTCTGTATCATGCCTTGAAGTCCTATGGTAAAGACAAATCAAGTTATCATTGAACCAAGTTGGCTTAGGATGAGATGAGTTAAATAGTTTAATTAGGAGTAAAATGATAGAGGAGGTTTGTAAAAACCTTTAAAAAATAGTTGTATAGGATTATGACAAAGGTGAGGTAGGTTTTAGGATTGGTCTCTTCATGAAAGTAGTGCTTGGAGGAGTGATTTTGGTTGATGGGTATCATTGGGTTTGCTTAGATATGATTGACTTATGGGTTAAAAATTTGGATGCAAAAAATTTTGATGGTGAAGGTTTAGTTATTAATGGGAGAATAGATGGGGATAAGTTGGTTAATAAGGATGAAGGAATAGAGGGTTTAGTGATTAAATATGAATAAGAAGAAGATGATTTGATGGTGGAAGGATGTGGTCCTAAATAGAAGGTAGGTGTGTAGGAGGTAGTATGGACTTTGTTCGAGGTAAAGTTATAGGTAAGCCTTCCTTATTAATGGAATTGATTGGATTTGTATTTGGTGAGCTTGAGGGATTTAAGTATAATCTTAAATGAGGGTGAGAGGGACTAGGTGTGGGAAGAATCCCCAAGTTCTTGATTGGTTTGGTGGAAGAAACATGGGGTAAATTAAAAATTTTAAGTGGAGGTGTTTGAGATGGATTATTTATGACTTTAGAAGTGGTAATTTGTAAAGGGGTGATAATGGGTGCAAGGGTATACTCAGGCAGATTCAAGGACTCATATTTGCTTAGATAAGGAAGGCCTAGTCAATGCCAAAAGGTGAATCTATCAATGTTAGGTTGGGATGTAAATTCTAAACTTTAAACTAACCTTGATAAGGGATTATAAATAGGTATAGTTCCTTAATAATTAGTCTCAAAGTCTAAACCCTTAGGTGGAAAATAAGGAAGGGTTATCGTGGAATGTGTGGTTTTGGTTGTGGTTTTGGTAGGTGGTTCCATAAGTGGTGATTGGGTGGTCAAGGTAATAACTTCTTGTGAAATGGTTTCCAAAGGAGTTATAGGAGGGGTAGGTAGTGTGCCATCATTTGAGGTTTAAATCCTAACTTGAATGTTAAAATTGGTTGGTGGTTCTTCCATTTAAACTAGGGGAGTGGAAGAAGTGGTTGAATCAATATTAGGCTCTTCCAGTATTTCTATCAAGGGAGAATTAGCTGAGGCTATGGTTGCAACTTTTGGGGTGATGGTTGGTTCTTCTATTTGGGTATCAATAAGAATGGATGGTAGGTTAGTTTCCATTTTTTGGGTGGTAGAGGTAGAATTTACTCAATAATGGGTAAATTATTGATAACATTCATTGTATGTGTTTCCTATGAGTTAGATTATTCAGGATTACTATCATGAAACTGTGTAGAAGGAGGGTGATTTAGAAAAGGCTTTTATAAAATATCGAGATATTGGTTAGGGGAGCATTGGGGTTATCAAATAATAACTCTTCACTATCAATGAGATTCTGGACAAGACTTTTAAAGCTATTACATCTATTAATTTCATGTCCAATGGTTCGATGAAAAGCATAGTGGTCATTTTTGTTATACCATCTAGGTATAGGGTGAGAATAATTTAATTGTTGAGGTGGTGTGATTGGTATAAGTTGGATAATATTGGACTTGAGTAGTTTATCCAAACTAGATGCATATGGTTCCCCAATGGGAGTATATTATTTTGGAGTGGCTCTATTTTGGGTTTGATTTTATTGATAAAGAGGTTTGGGAGAGTTGTTTTAATTTTATTGGGTGACATTTGGTAGTGGAGAAGTTTTTAAAACCACTAAATTTGTAGAAGCTTTTGCCTTGGTATTAGGTTGATTTATGGTTTTGGTTGAGGAATAATCATAGGTTTAAAAGTTGAATTTTCATTCTACAATTTTAGTTTTCCCTCATGAATGGCACGGTTCTCAAGTTTTCACACCATGGTGAATGCTTCATCAAATGTCCAAAAAGTTTGGACTTAGAGAGTGGGTGTGATATGCTTAACACAACCCTGAGAGAATAATTCAATTAATTTAGGTTGGGATAAGGTAAAATAAATTTGGTTGATGAGACCTCTCCATCTAGCCACAAAATCAAAAATGGATTCATGCTCAAATTGTTTAATAGAATAAAGGTCACTTATTGAAACATTTCTGTTTATGTTAATGGATAAATGTTCTAAAATAATTTAGGCTAGTTAGGAAATGGAGAAGATGGAATGAGTAAGGAGATTGATAAACTAATCTAGGGAAAGTCCTGATAAATACATTAGAAAATTTTGGAGGAGAGTATCATCATATGTGATCAAGTAACATGAGTAATGGAATTCTCTGAGATGTTGTTGTGGATCTTCCTTGCCTTGAAATTTGGAAAATTCCCATTAAGGAGGATAAGAGTGAATGGGAACAGATGGGTGGATTGGTTTAATACAAATTTGATCATAGGATAAGAGCTTATTGGACCCAAAAATTGATGACTCCAAGTTAGTCATTTTTTCCATTAACATCTTAATCAGATTTGGTAGAGGTTGGGAAGATGCATAACTAGGAGGTGGATTGTGTTGGGGATGAGAATCTGATATGTAAGGGTAGTTGGTGGAAGGCATTAAAGAGGACACATATTGATAGAGAATAGAAAATAGTTGAGATTGGGCCACATATGAGTTGACAGACATAAATAGTTGGGTAGAAAGTGGTACATTCCTAGATTGATAGGTCATAGCAGGTATTTGTTAGGGAATAAAAGTAGCTATAGTTGAGGTAACGAGTTGAGCTAAGGTATATTGAATTTGAATGGTGACCTTAGTGAGGATAAGTGGGAGGGATTGTGGTATACAAAGCACCAAATTTTTTAATGGGTTAGAGATAGGTAAATAAGTTGAGGCTAGAGGAAGGGACAAAGTAGGGGTGGAAGGCAATCCCATGGTAATTGGGGTATAGGTAACCAAAGGTAGGGATGAATCCACATGTGAAGTATGGGGTGTGGCAGGAGGTGTTTGGTTAGGAGGTGGAACATTTGAGGGAGTTTGGGTAGTGGTATATGGAATGTTAGAAGAAGGTGAGATAGGGTTGTCAAAGGTTTATTTGAGGTAGATCCCACCATAAGATGAGAAGGCATTCCATAAGGAGGGTCGGTAGGAGGAACTGAAATAAGGGAAGGTCAATGGGGCATGGTGCTAAGGTAGTGTTGAAGAGCTACCTGATTATTATCCAAAAATACAATGAATTTAGGATCACCTTCAAATACAACTAGGATTCTGGTAGGAGGAGGTGAAAGATGAGGTGACCCTCCATCATTGGAATTATACTCCATGGAGGAAGAAGAGGATGAAGGTTTTGGATTGGTTTGATTTCTTAGTTGTTGTTTGGTAAAGACCATATGAGAAATTAGAAGAAAGGTACAACAAAACTCACACCTCAAACAAAGATCAACCAAAAGGAAATCAAAGAAACTAATGCATTCAGTACAAGTGTGCTAATCTTAGGATTGATTTTAAATCACTTTTGGTTTATGCCTTAAAGTGTGAAGGAAGATTTGGATTGTAAATTAGGTACTATAAGAGACATCTAAGAATGGTTTCAATTTGAATTTTGATGCTCAAAAGAATTTACACTAGATCATGTACATGGTTTGGTACTAGGGGCTTGCTCTCCACACTTCATGAACCCAAATCTGAGCTTAGCTACTTAGTTAATATATACTATTTGTCTAGATTTTATACTCCACCAAAGAATGGAGTGGATTCTCCCCTTGTTGATGAAATCCAAGTAGGATCGTGGGGTTGGGTAAGTTGATCCAATGGGTGATGAAACCCCAATGGGCCTTGTCTCAAGTAAGTTTTGATGTATTGATTGTGAAATGGTTTAGTTGTGTAATATAAGTATGTTATGATTAATTCAAGATGATTTTAATTAAACTAGGTGGGCTAAAGTAAGTAGGCAAACAATGAATGAACTTAATTTTAACCAAAAGGAATTTTTTGATTTTTTTCAATGCAAACATAATAGCTAAATGCAATTAAATTAAATATGAAGATGCAATCCTAATCCTAAGATGGATGCAACTAAAAAATGTACATATATATATATATATATGTATATATATATATATATATATATATATGTATATAAACATATATATATATATGTATATGTATATGTATATGTATATATGTATATATATGTATGTATATATATATATATATATATATATGTATATATATATATATGTGTGTGTGTATATATATGTATATATGTATATATATATATGTGTGTGTGTGTGTGTGTGTGTGTGTGTATATATATGTATATGTATATATATATGTATATGTGTGTGTGTGTATATATATATATGTATATGTATGTATATATATAAATCTGTAAATATATGTGTGTGTGTGTGTATTATGTATATATATATACATACATATATATATATATATATATATATATATATATATATATATATATATATATATATGTATATGTATACATATATATATATATATATATACATATATGTATACATATATATATGTATACATATATATATATATATGTATGTATATATATATATATACATATATATATATATATATATATGTATATATGTATACATATATACATATATATATATACATATATGTATATATATATATATATATTTGTTTTTTATATAAATAAAGAATGAAAGATAAATGAATTTCACTAATGCAAAATAAATGTTTTAGAACATATACGAACCCAAAAAAACATAGGGATCCCATCAGGCATGCCAAACTGTTTCAATTTATTTCTCCCATTTCTTAGTTTTGAAAGTAGATAAAAGATATTTCATGATTAGGGTGTGTAGAAGAATACCTGGTAAAACGTGCATGTGAATCCAGATGAATGTTGAAGCTCCTCTTTGTCTAGGAAAGAATAGCCTGCAAGTAGCATAGACACTTAAAAAGGGGTTGTTTGAGTGGATTACCTAGTGTATGCTAGATCTGAGAAGTACAAGGCATATTAAGAGGGGTGTCAATCCACTTTTAATAATAATCAAGTATGATAATAGAAATTACTTGCATGCAATGGTAATAAAATAAATGTTTTCTAGAAATAAAATGATAACTTTTTTATAAAATAAAAATGATCCAATTTAATGTTGAGAGGGTTGGGGTTTGGTCCATAAAATTTGAAAGGGTTATATGAATAGAGGGAAACATAGAAATTGAGGTTAGATTAGAGGCAGAAGGGTGAAATTTCTTGTTGGAAAATTATACCATAGGGAACTGTTGGTGGTTAGGGTAAACCGTCGATGGTTAGGTAACCATTGGTGGTTAAGGTGAACCATCAATGGTTAGGGAAATTATCGATAGTTACCTATGTAAAATCTATAAATGAATAAAATATGAAATACAAATTAGATTTTGGTCATATGGAGGTTGGGTACAAGGCTAAAATATAGGAACTAAGGTATAGGAGGACCAGGTAAGGTATTAATACTAAAATTAGATAAATCACATAAAAAAACATAGAACACCCATCACAAAGTGGAAGAAGTTAGAAGTGATGTGGCTAGATTAACAGTGCTTCAGCCTTTTGGTATGATTTTGGTAGAGTTTTAGGTCTCAAACAATGATGTTTACTCATTGATACAGATGTTTGATACCTAAAGGAAAGCCTGAATACCTGATTACTGATCAAAAAAGATCCCTAATCCATTCCTCTTCTCCTTATTTTATAGGTAAAATTTGATAAATGGGATGAGATAAGAGTTTCTAAATTGATCAAGGGTAAATATACCTATTTCTTCAACTTTAAAATCTTTGTTTTAAATATAAGTTGACATTTTTGAAGTTTTTAATCTCTCACAAAGAGTTGGCATGCTTTAATTTTTTTAAGTTGAAAAGAGTTACCTAACCATCAATGGTTAGGGGTAACCATCGGTGGTTAGGTCTAACCATCCACAGTTCATGGGTTAGGAACAAAAAAGGTTAAAAAGGTTGAATTAAAGGGTGAATAAAAAAGTGGGTTTGGGAATGTTAAGGTCCTTAATGAACCTAGTTATCTTTCCAAGGGTAGGGTGACACTAAAACCATCATGTGATGTTTTTAGGTGTCTGCAAAGTACATCTCTTGTAAGTCATTTTATATTTATAGAATAATTAGATAGATAAAATATTATACAAATCATAGGCTATAGTTATTGCATATTTATTCCCTAATTTATTACTCTAACACTTTAACAAACTAGGGTTTTACATTCTTTAACTCCTTTACAAGTTAAATAAATTTTTGAACCCAACTTACTTCAAACATATTGACTAAATATCATTTTGTACCATTAGGTTTTCCCTTATTCCTTACATAATTTTCTAAGTTTTAGTTTTCAACCTTTTATCATGATTATTATGATGGAAGCAATTTTTGACTTTTTGGTATAAATTTTGGTGGCTTGTCTTGAATGCTTATTACCTATCATTTATATAATAATGCACATGTATATCACTCCTCTCATGGATCACATTATAATTCAACTTACTTCACACATTTGTCCACCTACTCTTGAGCTTCCCTTCTATAAAGAGCATTTTTTCATGGCCAATTTTTAGTTACCTTTGGGTAATACTTGATGATAGAGAGCTTAGATGACTCCAATTATTCCTCCTCCACCTAGACTAGTTGACTACTTTCTCTCTCATCCTACCTCTATTATATGCCCTCGATAAATAGTAGATCTTTTGGTTTTAGTTTTTACTATATGAAACTAGATGTCTCCTTAACCTATATAGGAATATCATAATCCCACCATTCCTCCTCATCCCAAAAACAATACAATAGGACAAATTAATTAGCACAAAGCATATGATATTATGGATCAATTGAAAAATACACCAGCTAAGATTTATATATTAGAATTACTTTAAAAGGAAACCATATTCAAATATATTTATTCTTTTTCAAACACTCAATCATATATCTTTGCCTCATGATACAAAACTGACTTATTTTACATCTATCACGAACATTATCAAAGACATTAAGGATGTTAAATCTTTTGGCAATAATGATTTTACCTCACAAATAGTTATCAATCAAAATCTCCCACTTTTCATTTAGGTATAAATCAAAACCACCACTATTAAATGAGTTATAATTGATAGTGGTTTAGGTATTAACATATGTAACCTCAAATTTATACAAACTATGGGAGTTGATATAGAATTTATTCAGAAGAAATATAAAAACATTTGAGGTTCTAAAGACATTCTATGATAGGCATTGGGTTCTATTACATTGGTATCACAATTGGGCCGAAGACCCTATCTACATAGTTTTAGGTGATGGTTAATCATTTAAATTATAATTTATTACTTGGGAGACCTTGAATACATGTCATGGAGGTTGTACCCTCTACCTTGCACAAATGTGTCAAATTTTTACATGAGGGATAGTTTTACAGTTATCTAGTTGATAACAAACCATTCAAATATTATAGATCCATTAAGCCTACTACCCTAAATATATATTGAGATGGGACACTTCATGTTAACATAAAGTCCCCACCACATATCATTCTTATATAACATATGCATACATATGAGATTGAGGAATCTATCACCACTATTCCCACACCAATTCTAGATTCTCATACATCATCATTATATCCACCCATGTACCTCCTATAAAACCATTAATGCCACCCATGATGGAGACTGATACTCCTATAACATAGTTCTCCCTGGCCTCAATGGTTAATGAGATCCGCATATCCCAATTACAATTACTTGTTAACTTAGAGGAATAATTCATTAAAAACTTAGATACAAATTCTGAGACCACCATAGAAGATAAATAACACCAATGAATATTGATGATTATTTATGGGGATTGAACTTCACACTAGTAGGCCCAATAAAGTAAAGATATGATTCCAAGACACTCATATATTTACCTACACATCCATCACCACCATTTCATATCTCCATAAATATAGGATCAAACACTCACTTATAATTAGAGGTAGATTATTCTATACACTTAGTACATATTGTTATATTTACATATATTCATCCAATTATCCAAATTTATGCATGCAATACATAGGACATAACACACAATAATTTATAGATATTATTTGGTAAAGGATTGATGTAACTACCCATAATTTGACATAGATCTGTTAATAACTTGTCATAGCAGGATGATAGACCCTTTTTTCATTTTCATAGGATTACCAAACATGATACAAATACATTCTCAACATTAAAATAAAAACTAAATAATTTTAAAGTTCATGTCACTATCCAAATTATAAAGCTTATGACTCCACTAGTACAAGCACCACAATGGACTCTTCACTAACACCAACATTCATGGAATTATATTTTGGATATTTGATCTTTAATCAAGGACCAATACATCCCTTAGGTTGATATAGATGAATATTATAATCCTAATACTTATTTAATGACATTTTCACAACACATATGACATCATGATATTAACCTAAAACAAGATATAAATTTTTAAGAATCCTTAGGACACATCACACTAACAATTACATGTAGCTATCAGGTGGTCAACACACTAATCTTCATAATGAGCATAGGCACTCATGTACAAGTTACACTTGGGAGTACATGGTTATAGGAAATGAATGCCATAGTTAATCAAATAGACATATGATTGAATTTTAGTTATGAGGGACACATAATTCACATTCTATATGATGGCACATATGAGAATACAATATTTCATAGATACACCACATAGTCCAATGTGGTTTACACTGGGACCACATGAGAGGCTTATTAGATAGTAGAGAAACATGCTATTTAGATACACATAATCTAGACTAACACCAAGGATAAGTAAATAATTATACTAATAACATGGTATGATGATCACAATGATGATGATTTATTTGAATCTAGGTAGATTCAGTGTCCAACATTGGATGACCTCCCACCAGATCTACCATTTGACTATCCAAAATCTATGGATGTTCTCTTAGGTCTACAGAAGCACTACATTTCATTTGTATATAATCTCATTTACTTACACTTTGCTTGTACATAAATTCTCTTAAATTTCTCCTTGTATATAGTTTCATTTTCATGTTTATTGTACATAGTTTACACTCAAAAAACACAAAAAAAAAAAATATGTTTCAAAAATACAAAAACATTCAAATATTTGCTCAAAAAACATAAAATTTAGATTATATACATTTCCATGTTTACATTCCTTCTATTTTATAGGTACTATATATGTTATCTATGCTAGTATAGTTAGATTTATCATACATACATGCTTCATTTATTCTCTTTGAGTGTTTTTAGATCACTACATGACTCAATTACTTTACATATATATGTATTTACTAATATCTATCCATTAGGGGCACACACATAAATACACATATCCGACATTGATACATTCACCCATTAGGGGCATAATACTACATAGAATCTTTTTTTCCAGGTTATATCTCTTTATACTCCATATCATATATTTAAAATTGATTATATATTGATATTGATAATCTTATATTACTCAAATTCTTTGTTGACTAACACTACTATAGACTCGACTTATGTACATATCTACTCTTACATAAAAAATTTCCACATGTTTATGCATACTTTTATTTCTAGTTATGATTGTATCTCATTTATTATACATCTATTTGATGGAATTTAAATATGTCATTGTTTTATGGATCTAAGCCAATTCCTTTCATTATATGTATGCTTTGGACATGTACCCATGTGCTTATGCATTCCTTCTTGATTGTGTATACAAACATTTGAAGATGTCCTTCCATGTGGATCTAAGCCAACCTTTATTGTTATATGCATATGTGTAAATTTGAAGATGTCCATGTATATTTTATCTTTCTCAAACTTAGTGATATGTTCTCATGTCCCTTTTATTTTGGCCCATTGGCCTACTTTACATGCCTCATGTGTTTGTATGTATGATTTTATGTATGCATCATGGCCAAGACACTTTTCTCTTGAATTTTACACAAACATATAGCTTATGATGCCATAAGGGACTTCATGCATCTCCCCTTCCTCCTTGGGTGCCTTGATGGACATCATGCCCCATCCCCTAGATTATACCCATATTTACTATTCATATACATGTTCACATTTTTCTTTCTATGTTGGCAACCATGTGAATGTTAGATCTAACATGCATTGTATATTACTAACTTATGTTCAAATTATTTTACATTCAGATGTTATGCATACACATTATATTGGATTATCATGCATATATCATATCTTTTTAGTCTAACAAACATGATGCATATATTTTATTTTGAGGACAATTATTGTATAGGTTGATAACTTCCCTCAAAATAAGGGGCATTAAAATGGGTTTCTCACAAAGATCAAGCCATCCTAGTGCACTTAAAAAATAGTTTTCAACATGTAAACATAGAATACATAGCTCATATTCATGAAGACATAGTGAAAATAGTCACATAAAAATTAGTTTTAGTCTTGCATAGAAACAACATAGTTGGTCAATAGCATGGCATACAGGACACTAGAATAATGAACTATTAACCAAGGGACCATGCTACTATCTATTATCCCTAGAATATAGAATTATATAATTTATAGAAAATTATAGTAGGTATAATCAATATTTTCACAATTTCAATCATAAATTATTAGACATGCTCAATATATACTTAGTTTTCACACAATTACACAAGCTTTCCTAAGATTAGGGGCATCATGTACAACATGATTACTCCCATTTTAGTATCAAATACTTAGACACATTATTATGACTCAGTCCAGAATCTATATGCATGAATATTAGAGTTAGGGACATGTGTATGGTATATTATTCCCATATGTTAAGTTTGAATTTAGTACTCTTAGATGGAATGTTAGCTCCATTTCATTCTCCACATTGTTGCTCCAGACACCATTTTCACTATTTTTTCACTAGATTGATACCTTATTCCATCTAAATTAGTTGGCATTACCAAGTAGTCTTTGAGCTACATTTTTTAGTAATCAAGTGACTCCTAAGCTATTCTACATTTTAAAGTTTTTGAGTGGCCCTAGATCCATCCTATATAGTTTCAATCACATCACATAGATTTGGATACATTTTGAAATTTTAGTTTTAGATGCATATACTACACATGGGTAGACAATGATGGATTCAAAACCTACTTGAGTTCTTGAGACACCTACATAGGAGGGTTGGACAAGCCATAAGTGCAATACAAGTTATTCATAAATTATGATCCACCAAGTAGGGGTGTATAATGATAAATTCAAGGCCAAGTTGAGTTCTTAAGCCACCCCCACATGAGGATTGAGTAAGCCATAATATTATTATAAGTTATTCACCATTTGATCACCAACTAAATGTACACACATAAAGTTACCAAGTTTTAACATTTATTTTCATAACCAATGAGGCATGTTCATTTTTTCCTCTTACTCTCATATTTTTATTTAGTTTTTTATTTGATTTTCATGTTTATTAATGACTAATCCATTCATGTTTCATTTTTAGGACACACAATGGAGCATGATTTATAGATTATAACCTAGATTCATGGGCTTCACCTCTTAGGTAAGTCTAGGTATGTTTCTTTTTATTTATCCTAGTAATTTCAATTTTCTTCATTTATATAATAAAGTGGGGGGGGGGGGGGGGGAGGGGTTTAGTTATCTAAAATTTCATTTCATTGCAATGAGTGTCACTTGAGACCACCTTATCCTAGCTTGTCCTTAGACCTATATTATGGCCTCTTTTGATACTTTTATAGCTTTCATGTAGGTCCAACCCACTCCTAGATATACCAAAAGTAGCACTAAGCCATCCCCTATGTAGCCATGTCCCTTGTTCACTAACTTATGCCACCTAGACATTAGTGTGGCCCTTTGGACACTAGTACACTATGTTATTGACCTGGGAACTACACTAGTGTCCCTTAACTCCTTACTTCCCTAATGAATATATTTTCATTTCCATAAAAACTCCTAAGGTTTGCCTAGACCTATTTAAAATATCCTCCACTAGATGGAAATCAGATGCAAATACTCATAAACAAAATCAAAAATAATTGCACAAATCAAGGCCATTGATCTTTATTCTACCCAACTTATATATACATCCATCTATAATAGCCCAAAGCTTAGATCACTTAGTTTTATAGTCTCATGTCACACTTAAATCACTCAAATATACACTTATAATAGTATTAAATTGCACATATAGTATCACTTAGATTGAAATAACTACATCAGGCTTGATCCCCTTTTGAGGTATTGGTATGTATGTAATGCTTAACACATGGGGTGTTGAGGTCACATCCAATCTAGCCTACTAATTCCACTATTTTCTACTTGTGCTCCTCAAATTACTTAAAAATCATGAAGGCCTAGGGTTTTGCATTCAAATCAATCAAAATAGGGAATAGACAATGAACCATCCTCCATGCACACAAGGATAAACTCCCTAGAACTAAATGAAGGTCCACCCAAAAGGTCAGTATCTCTTATCGAGAAAGGACACTACTACACCCCAGAGGACACTAGTATAGTGTACTACTATTAAAATATTGTACTACTACTTAGGAGGGTTTATGACTCATAGGTTTTATTCATGATGCTCTACATAGCTCCTACACTAGTTTTTAGCCTATCATTTATCTATCTTAATCAATTTCTAGCTAAGTACATCTCTTATAATTATTTTCTTATTTATAGAATAATCAAATAAATGAAATATTATAAAAATCAGAGGTTTTAATTATTGTATATTTATTCCCTAATTTATTAATCCATCACTTTACCAAACTAAGGTTTTACATTCCATAATTCCCTTAAAAGTTAAATTAAAAATGTTCCTACTTTGAGTAAATGTGATTGTTAAGGCAAAGTCATCCAAGGGCAAGGAAAATGTCTTTTTGAGGGTTTCAAGTATTTTTTTGTTTATTCATGCAATTTTCAAAAGGAATTTTATGTACATTTAAAATTATTTTCCAAATATATGTGTATTCTAATTTTTTTGTTTAAGAAACTTGAATGTTGTGTTTAATGAGGTTTTTTGTTTGTGTAAAAGCTAATATTTTAGAAATAATTAAAGAAAAAAATCTATTGTTGTAAATGAACTTGGTTAAATTAAATAAAAATATTTTTTTTGGTTATTTTTCCATAATAAGATATGTGAATGCCAATGAATTTGAAATTAAAACTAAACCATACGAATGTTGATTTTCCTATTTGTTGGGTTTTGTAAAGATATAAAAATTTTAATTGTTCTTTCCAAAGATAATAGTTTGGATTATTTTTTATAAATTCATGTATAAAAATATGATGGAGTAATCTAATATTGATATGAATGGGTGAAAAACAAACCCAATGTTTTATATTGTGTACATGCAACTAGATATATAAGTTTTAAAAGCATAAAATCAATGTTGGTTTTTTTGTTTTTTCATTTTTTGAGTTGAATGCAAGTAATTCTAATGTGAAAATATAAATTATTATTTTGTTGTATTTTTTTAATATTTTTTTCCTTGTTTAGGGGCTTGATAATAATATAGGGATAAGATAATACCTTGAATACATCCCCTATTAATTTGGTATATAATTTTTATTAGGGTTTTAGAGAAGGGTATTATTTTCTAGAAGATCTACATGGATTTAGAAAATTGAACAAGTTTTTTAAACTTGAGTAGAAAAACGTGTTCTTGAAATCACATCTCATGTGTTCAAAAGTTTCTAACCATAAAATGATACTTAAAAAAGAGTGCATTAACATTTTTTGGAGAGTGCTCTAGGTCAAGTTTTAATTTTTATTCAATCTACTTTTTGTGGGTTTTTTTGCCTCCTCAAATGATCAAACCATATTTTTAATAATTTATGATTCTAAAATTTATGATTCTGACTAGTTTTCCAAATTTGTAATAATTTATATTTTATGATCAAACCATATTTTTTAATTTTATTACTATCCCTTAAAAATTCTTTATTAGAAATTAGGTAATATTTAATGTTTTAAATCGAATTACACCCATTAAGTATATTTCACATGTTATGTGGGTAGATATGTTGTATGTTCATGTAAAAACCACTTTCCCACACTACATTTAGGTGAATCCATAGTCTAAAACACTCAATAGAGATTATATATTTCTTTCATTTTGGTATATATGTTTTTATCAAGTTTAACATTATGTTCGAATACTATAAAAAAGTGTCATATTATTTTAATTAATTTATTTATTCAAGTTATCCTTTCAGAAGGTTTCATACTAATTCATTCCATTATGTTTATTTATGAGAGTAAGAAATTAATCAAATAGTTTTTTTCAATGTTATCCATGTAATTATTTTCATAGTACTATCATGTACCTATTTTATAATCAATAACCCTTTCATGGAATTAGTTTTCAAATAGACCCTTCATTTTGTTCTAAAACACTCAACATTCTATTACATGGTCTCATATTGAAATCAAGATAAAAAGTTAATATTATAATCAAAGTTTATATATTTCCCTAACAAAATATAAGCTTTTTAGTATCAACAAAACCCTCATGAGTTACATTTACATTTATTTATATAATTCAAAGAAAACTTCATAATAAGTGGTTAAATATAATAACTAAATCCACATCATTCTCTTAATTACAAGTACCTATGAAATAATGTCCAATTATGTACTAAATAACACATGCCAATTTCATATTTTTTGAGTTTAATATTTCAATTTCAAAGTAATATAAAAAATAAAATTAGTTTCATTATCATACATGAATACAATTATAATGTTTATAAGATGATTCATTTTTACCAAGTAATAATAGAATATTCAATAAGTATAGTCATTCATCCAAAATAGTCAGATATGAATAAGTATTCATAAGTAAATCCACATGATCTCTGAATATCATCATGATTGTTGAATGATCATATACGAAATAGAAGATAGAGAACATCATTTTAGGGATTATCTTCCACATTAAGAACATTTTTTTATCCCTTAAAATTCTCCCATTCATTGGGATTAACCTTCCCTTCCCTAGAATTCCTATATGCAAAGAATCAATAAAATAAAAAGAGACAATCAATATAGATATAACAAAAAATAATACATCTCCCCATAATATTGCAATACAAAATGATATGTGTGTGTGTATGTGTATATATACATATATACATACACACACACATATGCATGTATGTATGCATGTATATGTGTGTGTGTGTGTGTCTATACACACACACACACACACACACACACACACACACACACACACACACACACACACACACACACACACACACACACACACACACACACACACACACACACATGCATACATGCATGCATACATACATAAATGTATGTATGTATGTGTGTGTGTGTGTGTGTGTGTGTGTGTGTGTGTGTGTGTGTGTGTGTGTGTGTGTGTGTGTGTGTGTGTGTGTGTGTGTGTGTGTGTGTGTGTGTGTGTGTGTGTGTGTGTGTGTGTGTATACACATACATACATGCATATGTACATACATACATACATACATGTATGCATGTATATATATATATATATATATATAGATACATACATACATACATACATACATACATGCATGCATACATGCATACATGTATACATACATACATGTATGTATATATTCATGTATGCATGTATGTATGTATACACACACACACACATACATACATACATACATACATGCATGCATGCATGTATGTATGTATGTATACATGTATGCATGTGTGTGTGTGTGTGTGTTTGTATACATACATGCATACATGCATACATACATAAATATACATATATATATAAATATACATATACATATACATATACATATACATACACATATACATACACATATACATACACATATACATACACATATACATACATATATATATATATATACATATACATATATATATATATATACATATACATATATATATACATATACATATATATATATATATACATATATATATACACACACACACACACACACACACACACACACACACACACACACACACACACACACACACACACACACACACATATATATAATTCTAACTCTAATACTAGGTTTGTTGATACAAATTAGGATTAATAATTTTAACTGCAAGGAATGATGGAAGAAAAATAGAATTATCAATCTATCCTAATTCACATAAAATCCTCAGAATAGGAAAAGGAATAATTTAGAATGTAAATACATAATGAAATAAAATTAGTATACCTCAATTTTAAAATTAAATATATTTTCATTGACAAGTAGTAAATGATCCCAATGACAAAGATGCACTTGATAGTAGCTTGATATGTTGGATTGACTTTAGAGATAAATATGTTTTAGAAATGGTGATTGAAGTATGCTTGATATATTTAAAATATGAAATAAATGGATTTCAGATTCATAAGTTCACCTCTCATGCACTAGTTTTAATGTCAATAGGGTGAGGTTGTTTATATATAGTGTGGAGTGGGAATTTCCTAAGAATACAAAATTCCTATAGGATTCTAGAGAAGGAGAAGTGTACAAGATTTTAGAGTATGTGGGGAATTATATAATCCATTAGATATGACTAATGTTTATTAGTGAAGATTAGATGTAGGATTAGTGATAGGATGTGTAAGAAAAAGTGAGGGTTGTTGGAGGTAGGTGGAGGATGAATTAAAAATTATAAAATAATAGATATGAGGAGATTAGTGATAAATGGGATGATAATATAATAATTAATTAGGATGTGGGATGGTGTAAGGTTAGTATATGGTGTAGGAAGTGTAATAAATTTTAGAGGAGAATAATAATTAGTGTGTAGGTGATATTATTAAAATGATTTAGTGAAAGAGGAAGAATTTTGATGTATAATTTTTTCTCATATTTGATTGGGAATTATGATAGGAGGAAGTGAAGTTATTTCAAATAATAATATGGTCATCGATGTTAGTAAGTTAGGATGGATGATACCCCCTTGAGGTGTTATGCAAGGACAAAAGATATGGATAGACATTCGAAAGTTAAATGAGGGGTGTGATGTGTGAAGAAAAGAAAGATGGGTTAGATAGGATAAATGTGATTATAAATATGATTAAGGTGAAAATAGCTTGGTAATTTATGAGCTACAATTCGATTATGACTTTAATTTATGACGTCCCTAGAAAATACATGTGTGAGGGATAAAATATGTGATTGTGAATGTGTTGGAAGTGAAGGGAGCAATCATATAATTAGATAAATTAGATAAAGAAAGACACAATATTTGGATGTGTCTCAATAAAGGATTCATTCCTTAGATATCTATGAGTATGGATTTGAATATTGATTGATATGTAGCATTTAGACATATCCTAGACAAAGATGTATGCCAAGGAGAGTTACACAAATATTGATTTGATTGAATGAGGAATTGGCGTTCATTGAATTTATACATATCCCAAACAAATATGAATGTTGGGAGATATAAAAATTTGATATTTATGGGGAGGAATATGTCTTTAAATGAATATAATGATAATTGACTAAATCATTGTTTATTTATTTTACCCTGAATGATATCATATGTAGAGGAGTGAAATTAGTAGGTGAGGATGGAATTTAGTGATTTTGGATCACAAAGTTTTACTTGGTATGAAATTATGGTGACATATTGGGGAGAAAGTGATAGGATGATAGGGAAGATGAGAAGAATTTGAGTGTCCAAGAGATGGAGGAATAGAATGGGTTAATGTGACTGAGTTCTCCTTGGGCACTCCATAGGACCAAACATTTCCTAAATAATTTGTAAGGACCTCCAACCCATGTATTTATACCTAAATGAGAATAAAAGTTTGATCAAGGATGATATGCTAAGAAAAGGGTGCCCTAGAGCTACATTGGGGAGATTAATGGGGTTAGTGATCGGAGATGGGTTGAGGAGAAGAGTTATAAATATTGATATGAGATGGGATGTTTAATAGTAATTAAATAGGAATGGTGAAAATGGGAGAATGGGGAGAATATTTAGGATTAATGAGATAAAATGTAGAATATGTTGGAGAAATGGATGAAAGGACAAGTTATAAGGGTGAAAATAAGGGAATTGGGGGGGAGTAAATAGGATGGAGGAGAGGTAAAAATTAATTTATTTTCACCCCATCTCTTTACAAATAAGAGATTTGGTACATGATAAAAATAAAGGAGATATGGATGTTGTCCCACATTATTTTCACTAAGGATAAAGGGTTCGATAACATAAACGAATATATGACTATAGGGACTTGGTAATTACCCTTAACCTTTAGTGATTTTTGTATTTTATTGAAGTTTTTAGGGTAGATTATAATTTTTGGTGAAGTTAAATTTTACATGTGGTTAATTCACTATCATAAAGCACAAATTATCATTTGAAAAACACAAATTTTATAAGATAAAAGACAATTTGATAGTTTTTCAGAGAGAACATGTATTTGCATAGAAACATGAATTTTCAATTAAGGCCATGGATTCATAAAGTTTAAATTTGGATTTTTGAAAATATTTATAGATTTTAAAATATTGTAAATACTAATATGTGGTTTTTAAAATGTGGACTTGCAAGGATAAATTATGAATTCACAATCATGAAATGCGAGTTTGCAGTAAAGATCAAGATGCAATTTCATAAAAGTTGAAATCTAATTTTAATGTTGGAAAAGGTGAGTTAGTTAAAATAAAAGTGAATTTTTAAGAATTAATTATGAATGGGAAGTTAGAGAATGGTTGAGATAATATAAGAAACATAGACAAGTCAGATTTATAATTAGCTGAGTTAGTGAGATAAATAGACAGGCACACTAACTTGTATAATTTTAGGAAATACCCATTATGGGAGCATGAACATGATGATTGGTGGTACTAAAATTAATACATGAGTTGATATATAGTGGTTTATGCATTTTGGAGCTGGTAGACCTCTAATACATAGTGTAAATTCCCTAGATATAGATTGATTATGCCTTCACATAACATTGGTGGAGAGGTGGTAAAGCGAGACCAATAACTTTCAATTTTTTATTGGATAGATGAATGTCACCCATGAGGACCTATGGTAGATATATAAAATATTGATCATAGGTGATAGGATATAATGGCAGTCATGGTCACATGTTGTGGTAATATCTCATTTGGATGGTCACTTATAGGTTAGTTTAAAGAGAGGGTGATTGGATGTGGATTGATGATTTCACAAAGATATGATGGATTAGATGACTGAAACCCTTATGTATCATATCAACAACATTATATTTTTGTATAAGAATAGGTGATTCTTCCCTATTAATCTAGGTGATGTAGTTGTTAACATAGTAGAGAGTGGATGAGGATATGCATGATATCTTATAGTACTAGTGAAATTATATCAGGACCTACATCTAATTACTTATATATCTAGGGTGAGATTTTTCACAATGAAACTACTTCAGATCTAGGCTTAGGAGCATGTGGTGATCAATATACCTATGAGGACCCACTAATGAAGGCTACCTAATCAGATTATAGTATATGGTTGGGAGGTAGTGATGGGCATACATAAGGGCCATAAGGAATTTTAGATTTATACGGATGGGCTCTAGATGATTTGATAGTAGATTAGCTAGCATCGATGCTTTATAGAGAGATTAAATGGGGATAGGTAGAGGATGTTGACTATCTAGATTATATTATTACATAATATTATATCACAAGGAGACAAGATACTATGGTGGAGTAGTATCTACCTAACAAGGTCATCCAATAGTTTGGATAAAAATAAGACTACCACAAGACCTATATGTTTTTTCATGGGTGATGAGGGAGATGCCATTTTGGGGTCCTTATATACACAAGTTCATAATGAATACATATTTTAATAGTGTAGTGATAGTAACCTTAGATTATTAGACAACCATGGTAGATCTAGGTGTGATAAGAAATTATGATGGATGGTGGGAATAATGGATGCCTTTGATATTATCTCAAACTACATGACATTCCCATAAAATAACATTTAGGATTCATCATGTGATGCAAGTGTTTAGCCAAAGATCATAGTTGAGATCATTACTAGACCCATGACTAAGATAGAGAAGGAGGATGGGAGGAGATGATTATACAGGAGGTGGGATTGGACAAGGAAGAGGGATCCAAGTTAATGAATCATAGGTTGACCAATAAGGGGATGGGGAAGGAGATTAGGATGGTTCATCAGTACTAAATTGGGACTAGTATTTTATTAAGAACCTACAAGTAGAGATCAAAGTGAGGACATCTAACGTTATTGGTCTAGATAGACAAGTAATATATTTACTAATGTAGATGGTCAATAATTAGGGTTATATGGCTACTTTAATGACACATACACTCACACATATGATAAATATTTCCATCTTGAGGGGTTAGGTGACCCAAATCATCATTATTCAGATGCAACATACTTATTGTAATACACAAATTGATATATTTTAGGGGAAGATTAATCAATGGGATACTCATAATTCCACCACACATGGCCAATTAAATAATATGTAATCTACTCAAGATAACTATCAAAATTGTAGACATAGTTTAACTAAATAGATACATAGTCTTAAAGCTTAAATATGGAGAGATATGTTGTGCATAAACTATTGGGGGCACAAGGACTAGGTGAGGTAGTTAATAAAGTGTCAAAGATAGCCTGAGAGGCATAGTATTGAAGATAAATATATGAGTAGGTTGTGATATTAAGGAAGAGGGAACCTTATTATAGAGAGATAAGTCAATATTTTTCTTATTCTAGATTCAAGACACCTATGCATTTAGCGTACCCATTATTGAGGACACGATCACCAAACAACCAAAGTCAGATGTGACCCATTGATATATTATGTATTTTGAATATTTTTCACATGGATGTCCATGATTTGATTATATATACCTTTTTTATATATTCATGTACATTTTATTACACACACATAATGTGAGTGTATGTGTGTGTGAGTGTGTGTCTGTGTGTATGTGTGTGTGTGTGTGTGTGCATGTTCATTTACACATGTGCACGCATGCATACACATGCACGCACGCACACACACGCACGCACACACACCCACACACACACACACACACACACACACACACACACACACACACACACACACACATGATGGATGTTTGATTAGATGATTATGATGTTATAATAGGTTATTATTGATGTTATTTTTGATGATTTATTATGTTGAAGTAATGATTATTTTGGTCATGATGATATACATCAATATGGGTAGGATTATAGATTTGAGAGGATGAAATGATGATGAAGGTATTGGATGACAAATATTGAGCCACTAATATTTTTTAATCCTTATTAATAAATCACAAGGAAATATGTACCATGATATATATGTAGTCATGATGACATTTTCTTAGATTATATGATGGATTGACACAAGACAAAAAAAATTTAAAATATACTAGAGCTTGATGCACCATTGGTATTAGATAGACCAAAATGACATCATTTCTTCATGAAATTAAACATAAACATATGAAAATAAATGAAAACCAAGGAAAAATAAAAAATAATATGAAATTTACTATATTTAAATAAAAATAAAATATACATAATCCCATACATATAATGAAATAGTGTAAAAAAATCACAAACAACACACACACACACACATGCACATACACAATGCCAAATATTATTATGATTTTTCATTTATCATGTCAATTATCTTAGGTTTATGTGATGAAAAAATCTTCATTCCATTTTAACCATGTGGGATTCTTACTCCTAGGCTATGGTGTATGTCATAGGGTAAGATGTCAAAATAGGCATCATGACTTGATAAATACTTGTCATGAGATGGTGGTGCAAGGTATACAGACCAGAATAGTGTATTACATGATGACATAAAAGAGGATATGAATATATATACATATGTTGTCGATGGTACATTACACAAGTAGGAATCTTAGCAAATGGAAATCCAAACTTATTAGCCAAGATGAAAAGACTTGATAAAAGATAAGGTGATGTAATTATGAGGGACAAGTGATAAGGAAGCATATCTAAGGGAATATATGGATTAATCTCCATGTATATTATGTTCATAACCTTATTAATATACCAAATTCCTTTTGCTAAATATTTGTTATCATGTTGAAATATTTCCCAAGAATATTATTTTCTCCACAATCCAAGACCAAGGTCAAATGGGGTGAATGATATGATGGATATGACTATAAAAATGAAATGAAATGGATGATAATACATTATTATAGGATATATGTAATACCTTTTAATTATAATAGGTTTCTACATTAGATTCTTGTAGGTGAAGAGGCATATCATGAGTGACATCAGAAACCAGTTTTCATTTGATTATTAGGATTTTTTAGAATAAGACTATGTAAAATAATGTACAAAGATTGGGAATTTATTTAGGTTTATAACCTTTTAAAATTCATTAAATTCATTAACTCATCCAAATCTTGACCTTCTTGGGTGGCCAATTTATATGTGCCAAAACTGAATGTAACAATGATGACATGAGGAAAAGCCATCTAGGATTGAAGTTTTCCTTATTTTCATGATCCACATTTGTATTTATTTTATTTTATTTTACTTTATGGTTATGTTTCCAATTAAAAATTTTCATATCTCAACATTCTTTGTGTTTTGATTATGTAGCCAATTATGATAGGACTTTAAGTGATCGAGGGAATTGAGTCACTTTTCATCAAGTAGTTCTGATTCTTGCAGTCATGCAACCCTATATGTTTCTTCATTGATGAGGCCTTTAAAGTATATGTATAAATAAGGTAATCGTATATCAATTATAAATATGAATTCAATACTCAAAATTAATTAATAAGGAGTCATTCTAGTTAGAGTATGAATGTTGGTTTGATAAGCACACAAAATTAGACATAATTAAATATGCTAATTACATCTAGCCTCATTGACAATTCTATTGATAATTTTTATTATTGTTTTGTTAGTCACCTCTTCTTTTCCATTACCTTAGGGATAATAGGGTGTATACCACTTATGTTAGATATTTATTTTTATGAAAATGTCCTTGACAATTATTATTAAATGATTTTACAATGTCAGAGATGATTATAGAGGGGATACCATAGTAAAAAATTGTGTGATTCATGAAGAATTTGTAAAATTTATTACCAATGATAGGTGAGTGGCATAGCTCCCATTAACTTGGTGAAGTAACCAATGGTGGTAATGATGTGATTATGACCATAAAAGGAAGAGGGGTTGATCTTTATAACAATATCAAATACCCAAGTAATAAAAGGCAATGGAATGGCAATAGATTATAATTCTTGAGATGGTGTATGAATAATATCTCCATGTTTCTAACATGATATATATATTTTTACATACTAAAAAACAACATGATCCATAGTCATTCAATATTACCCAATCAAGATAATTTTTTTAGATAGGACTATCCCATTGGTATGAGCTATATAGATGCCATTGTGTACCTCATTGATCACAAAGTGGTCCTCATCATAATTTAAACATCTAAACATGGTTTTATCATATTCTCATCCATATAGTATGCTACCAATAAGGTTGAAATATAAGGCCTTTTGAATTAATGATTTATGATTATGTCAAATAATATTTGGTGGAAGGATATAATAATTAATATTTTTATATATATCATGATATTAGGGAAGACTAGGACTAGCAATTTCATAGACATTTTTAGATGCAAGAACCTGATGGGCTAGTATTATAGGTTGTTTGACTAAAAATTGACATTATTTTGAATCCAAATACATTTAAATTAGAGAGATTATGATATCCATAACATATATAAATTTATGTTTTTCTTGTATAACTTCTTCAAATGTGATATATTAGAATTGTGTCTTATGATTTTCAGCCATATATTTATAAGGGAATAGTTTATCATCCTTTGTTTTAAAATCCTCATTGACCTATTTGATTATGAGTTATTAGTCATCATAAATTTGTAAATTTTGAATGTTCCATTGATAAAAAATTTGAATCCATAAGATGAACACCTCATATTCAATGATGTTGTTCATGCATGGGAAATCAATTTTAAAATCCTATGGAATAATATCTCTTTGAGGAATGACAATAATAATGTTGAATCCTTGTCCATGTGTGGTGAAGGAACCATAAATATAGATCTTTGATGTGTGTAAATCATCTATGGTGAGGATTTATTCATTCAGTAAACATGTGGCAAATGGTTGAGAATAATATACTCGAGCTTCTACCAACTGATCATCTAGGTCTTTTACCTTAATTGATAATTTTATTTATGTACTCAATGTCAAATTCAATTTAAAGCATGATCCACTTGCCCATTATTCCTATTAGGTGCAATTTAGACAAAAGATATTTCAAAGGATCAATATTGGTAATGATCTTAGTCTTATTTTTTAGCATATAGTAATGATGTTTCTAAGACATAAATATAGCTACTAAAAAAGAATTTTCACTATGAGAATAATTAATCTCATAGGATACCAATGTTATACTGAGATAGTAGATGTCCTTTTATTTTCCCTATTCATCATGTTGAGCAAACAGGGATCTAAATTCACATTGAGTTGATTAGATATAAAGGAAAAAGGGTTGTCCCAATATTGGTGGTGATAGGATTGGTGGATTCAATAAGTATTGTTTCAAATCATAAAAATATTTCTACAATCTATACTTAAATGATATTTTGTCCCTTTGTTCAAAATATGATTAAATGGTTGACAATTTTTGACCAAATGAGATATGAAATGATGGATGGATTGAAGCTTTCCTTTTAAACTTTTGAGTTATTTTTAATTTTTAGGTAGAGGCATTTCCATGATAGATTTTAGCTTTTTAGGATCAACTTCAATGCTTCACTTGGATACAATGAATCATAAGAGTTTACCTAATATAACACCAAATACACATTTTTTAGGATTTAATATGAATTTGTACTCTCTTAGCCTTTCAAATATCATCTTTAGGACTATAAGATGCTCTACTCAAGTTTTCGATTAGCCTAACATGTTATCAGAATAATTTTCAACTATTTCATCCATCCTATCATGGAAGATCACCATCATATCTTGTTAATAAATGGAATGATAACTTTCCTATCTGAAGGGCATAACTTAATAGTAGAAAGTTCCCCATGGAGTATTAAATTTTTTTGTATTGACCTTTGGGTAAAATTCAAATTTGGTTGTATCCTAAAAATCCATCCATGAGAAATAACATTTCATAATGAATAGTTGAATCTATGATCATGTTGATGTTTAGAAGAGGAAAATCATCTTCTAGGCATGTTTTATTTATTTCTATGAAATGTGTTAGATAAGACTTCAACCCTGTGGTTTCCTTACTCACATGATATTTGAGATTAAATATGAATAATCAATAAGATAGATGAATTATTTTTTAATTCCTCCTTAATAATAAGTGTCACCTTTTGATGCATATTACAACATTTTTCTTGATCGGTTTTTCATTTAGATGGACAAAAAGATGATCAACCATTAGAGAAGGATCCAGGATTAACATATTTTCATAAGACTAAGCAAATATATAAATTAATTCTTTGAATAATGTAATTAGGATATATTTTTATTCAAGACTAATGGTGGCCTTGAGATTGACAATATTGTGGTTGTCTTTTATTCCTATATAGAGAGTTATCATTCATGTATGCTGAGATAGAAGGAAATTGATATCCTTTTAGTGTTTTTATGATGTCCATAAATTCTAAAAATATATCATCATATGATTTTATTTCTTTAAGGTTAAGATAGTAACCAAATTTTATGATCTAGGGGTTATTAGATTTGTCACTATCATGTTTGGGTGACAAGTAGAATTCCTCATCTGTTGGTGCCTCAGATGGGTTTTCACTAGATGACTCTAATTTTTTATATTTTATATTTTATAGTTATCTTTTTATTTTTTAATTTTTTTACTAGGTAATTCTACATATTACCCAAAGTAATTGCATTCATACAGGTTGATTCAAAACCCATTTTCTATGATCCCTGGAGGTAAATTATCATAAACTTTGATGAATTCAACTATTTCTCAATTATTTTGAAATAAATCAAAATATAGTTCTCTTTGGTTGCTATCAATAAGGTTAGGGTAATAAAGGTTAATATTGATGGTGAAAATAGAGGCATTAGTGAATAATTTAATGGAAGTAAGGTCTTATTAAATATTATGGATGGATCATGCTTAAATATATTTATCAGATAAATACTCCTCAAAAACTTAAGAACTATCAAAAATGACATCATAGGTATCCCAAATAGATGGTTTGTATCATAAACCATAATATATCTAGTAATATTTAATATAAATTGGTTTCATAATGACTTGTTCATGATGACTAAATCCATTTCCTTTATAATCTATGTATTTACACATTTTATTGGCCTTATGATAATGTAGGTGTTGAAATCATGATGCATGGCCTTCTTACGATAGTTAGAAGTCATTGGATCCTTAAAATAATTCTTATAAGATCCCAAACATTTAAAATGTTATTGCCAAATTGATAAGAGGTTAGCCTAACCTCCTTCATGGTGAGGCACTCATAGTTGCAAGGATGCTGCAAGAATATCTGAACAGGTGGAAGGCAAGTCATCTAGATGGATATAAATTATGGATTTATATTTTATTAGGGAGTGCTTACATTCTTAGGATAATATAGGTAATGGTTGTCAACTCCTTTCATTATTTGGCATTATTGAAAAGGTTGTGGATCACCAAGTATGGTGACCTCTATTTTCAAATGGGGTAATTTTAGACACCAAATAAGGGTGAAGGGCACAACCTACACTTCCTTTATCTATGGATGTCCCAAAATTAAGTTACAATATATCTTGAAATATAACACATTTATGAGATTTTTATGTGTGGTACATCCCACCATGAGCATAAAAAATTTACTACCTAATGGTTACTATTCATTATCATCATAGGGATTTGATTGTGACTATTTTTAGCCCAAGATAAAACTTTAAATATTAAAATAACTTAACAAAATTAATATCAAAAAGTCTAATGCTCAACCCACTATCTAGAAGCACTCTTTCAATCTTGTTATTTATAATGAACATCTCAATATACAATGGGTTGTTGTGGTTAGGGCCAATAGGAGACATATATTGTGGATCAAAGTTAATTTTCTAAGAATATGATAGATGGAATATAAGGTCTTGGTATTGACTAGGTTCAATGTCTATTAGCACTCTCGAATCTTGAAGGGGCTTATTAAGAATGTCGTGATGGACTAAAGATGATTTGAGAAGATCCATGATTGATATGTTTTCAAGGGTCATCAAAAGTTATTGGATAATGTCATATTCACCCTAAAGATTGGAATATCCTTTTGAGGTGGTTTTTTTTGTGGTGCCCCAATACATTAATTTTACCACATCGAGTGGTAAATGCATAATCAGATGATGGACATTTGATCTTAATTATAGGGAAATTTTGGACCTATGAATACTCATGAATTTAAACCTAATATTGATGGTGGTAACTCAATTATTATAATGGTCAGTGTGGCCAATGAGTGTATAATAATAATGAGGAGTTCATTTTTAGTCAACAGGATTAGAGGTAGACATTTGATCTTGGTCATTTTATGTACCCTTCTGATTTTGATCATGCATAGGGAAAGGGCCTTGATATATTCCTAACTGATGATTTTTAAAAAAAGAGGACTCTTCTTTTTATACCTCAAGTTAACCATTTTTAGTTAGATCTTAGATTTAGTTATGAAGTTGAACACACCTTATAATATCATGCCATTTTAAATTGTCATAGCCATAATTTTCATTTTATTTATACCAGGATGGCCTAGGTTAACTTTCATCAAGAGGTTTAATTTCAATAAGATTGATAGCATTTATGGATATACTATTTATTAGGAAATTTTCACTACATTCTTTAAGATCATTATAATGTCTTATTCTTGACTCAATTCTTATCTTTCCTCTAGGCACAATGATGCTTAATGCATTATGAGTTATAGAAGGATGTCCAAGCCTCAGATGGCTTGGACATGTTTATATTTAACACACCATTACCCACCATATTATTATTTTTGTTAAATAACTTGGATTTTTAGGTGGGGTATTTATCTGGTTTCAATATATATTAGGATTAATAATTTTACATGTAAGTAAGAATGGATAAAATACAAAATTCATGATCTATCCTAATTCACATAAAATCCTCATAATGGGAAAGGAAGAATTTATAATTCAAACACACAATGAAATAAAATAATTATACCTCACTTTTTAAATCAAATATATCTTCCTTGATAAGAAATAGATGAACCCAATGAAAATAGATGCACTTGATAGTAGCTTCATATGTTGGATTGCCTTCAAAGCTTAAGATGTCAAAACAATGGTGATTTAAGGATGTTTGATGGATGAAAAATATGGCAACAATGGCTTATAAATTCATAATTTCACCTCTCATCCACTAGTTATAATTTTCATGGAGTGAGGTTATCTATATAGAAGATGGAGTGGCAATTTCCTAGGAATATAAAATTCTTTGAGGATTCTAGAGGAGGAGTGTGTAGGATTCTAGAGTATGTGGAGAATTCTAAAATCCATTAGATAAGACTAATGATCATTAGAGAAGATTAGATTTAGGATTAGTGATGGGACTTGTAATAGAAAGTGGGGTTACTTGGAGGTAGGTGGGTGCTGAAATAAAAATAATAAAATAATAGATATGAGGATATTAGTGGGACATAATAAAAGAATTAATTAGCATGTGGGATGGTGTAAGTTTATTAAATGGTGTAGGAAGTGTAATATATGTTAGAGGAGAATGATAATTAGTTTTTAGGTTATATTATTAAAATGACTTAGTAGAATCAGAATAATTTAGATGCATACACTAGGGTATATCTGATAACTATATATAACTAGTGACATTATCAAAATTCTAACCTAATTATAAGGCACTAGTAAATATTTCTCATAGATATCTAACTCAATGATCATAAGATGATGTTACTATGAGCATATTGATAATGTCCTAATAAAAATTAAAAATTAAGGATCTCCATTTATCATGCATGAAATGTATATTTAAATTAAGGTGTAAAACAACAATATGATCAAAGGACCTAGACCATATTTTACCATAATGTGTTTGTTTCCCTTGTTCAAGTCAGTTTTTGTGTCCAAAAGTGTTGGATATCTACCAATTATTTTAACATTTATAATGTTTCACATAAGTTTAGAATTCATTTCCTAAGGTTTATTTTCTTAAATTTGATTGATATAAAATATGATGTAATTATGATTTCAAAAGTGAATATCTTCTAATATACATATGCAATTATCGAATTATTAACTTATATAAATATTTTATAACTAATTTTATAGATCCAAACACCTATTTTTTAATATGTCATACTATAATTTTATTTTAAGGTAAGATCTCATTTATTGAGATATAAAAATGATCAACCAGGCTAGGGTAAAATATACCCAAATCTAATTCTTGATTCATAAACCTGAGGTGTAATAAAGTTAAATAATCTAATAAGGTTCAACATCAAAAAACTATATACAAAATTATCAAGTTCTCATCAAACCTACATGATATAATATTTATTCCAAGCCATAACATTAACTATGCAAGTTTAAAAATATTCATCAGTGATGTCAACTCCCCATGTTCATTCAACATTCCAAGGGTCTATTATATAATATTGAATCCACTCATATACCATAGGATATTTACAAACAAAAGTATAGTTTTTTCCAAAAAACCTTATTCAAGTAAAATAAAAAATCAAATAAGGTCCACGAGCGATGATATATCTCATAAGTATCAAATTCCACATATGAAGTGTGTTATCATAGATTACCTGATGAGGATTGAAAGAAACACCCACATATGTTCTATTAAGTTCAAAAACCAAATTTGAGAATTTGACATTGAAACAATTAGATAGTAAAACACACATTAATGTTTATACAATATTTAATATATGTGATAAATGGAAATTTTGGAACAATATGGCTAAAAATACCATAAATAAACCCCTTATAATTTTTTTAAGTGATCATATTTTCTAAATGATATTCAATAGGTAATAAAAACCTATTCAAAGTATGATAGTGGATAAAATTTAACATTCATTACAAACAATTTTATCTTTAATTTTTTAACTCATGGAAATAGATGAAAATCAAGTTGTATTATACACTACTTGACATATGCATCCATCTAAACTAAATAAGCTAATATGGGCTTTCACACTACAAGGATATTTTGATCAAAGCAGAAATGATAACTATAATAAGACACAAGTGGGATTTAACTTCAAAGGTTCCTTGATTTTTCATCCTATCCATTTGAATTTAAATTCAATGAAGAAAGAGTATGGTATCATTTCCCATGGCTGACGATTTATTATTCTAATTTAATTAAATTTAATGACATTAATATTTATATTGTAAGATATATTTCTACATTCATTCAAAGTTATATATACATTAATATGTTTCATTTTTTATTTGATATCTCATATTATATTTCATTAATAATTTATTATACTAATTCATAGTACCTTCCACCCTTTTTCCACCCTTTTTCATACCTATGAATTATGCCACAAGTTGTAAGTTCTAATATAGAATATAACATTGTTTTCTAGGTCTTTAGAAATTAACTTTTGAGAATAAAAATATTTTAATCTTAATTTAATTCAAAAGGTTAATATAACAGTTATATTGACATTTTTATGTTTAGTTCTCAAGATTTATAGGTCTTAATAGACCATAAAATCATGAGGATGAAAAAATAAATGTCTCAACAACTTTTGTATTTGATATAATTTTCCTATGCACTGCCTAAGCTAACTAAACATTTTTCTAAACATGATCATTGCAGAATAAATACAAAATCTTCTCACAAATTAATAACCCATTTTGCTTTCCTTAGTTCCATGCATTGATATATTACTTACATAATGTTAAACTTTTGATGTTGTTGTCATCACCTACCTCACCTCTATTTTGCCCTAGTTTATCTTTCAAAATTTTGGACTCATTATTAGAAAAAAATAATAAAATATAAGGAGATTTATAGACGTATATATTAATATAAGTAGTACAACATGAAAAATAAAAATATATAAGTTGCCATACACATCATTTGGCTTATCATATGGAAGCTAAGAGTTTAAAACATCAACGTTACTTAAGAATGAAATCAGGTTTGATATCCAAAAACATATATATAATTATATATGTCCATTTAAAATTTGAGACCATTTTTAATAAATTTTTAAAGGAGATATCAAAGATTTTTTTATTGATCATTGTTTTATGCAGTGATTTTACGCTAACAACTAAAGTGTGAGGGGTATACATTTTGCCAAATTCATCCAGAGCATGATCTCCATCTCATCCCTTATATTGTGAAAGATTTAACTAACATAAATAATTGATCCCTAATGAACTCTTTATGAACCAAACATCTTCACCAATTAAACCAACAAACATTCATGAGATATCAAACATTTAACTACATAATGTTTTTTGATAAATATATTTTTCCATCCTTATGTGCCATTTGGCACTTGTTATGTATTGATTTAATTGTTCTCTAATTGTCTAAATATAAAAATATATTAAATAAACCAGCTTTTAAAATGTAGGTCCAAAGTCGATACTTTTGAAAGTATCTAAATGTCTCCCTATATACAAATTAAACATGCATAAGTATATAGTAGTCATTAAATGTAATAATCTAATCTCTATCTCTCTCTCTCTCTCTATATATATATATATATATATATATATATATATATATATATCCATAATGATAATATTGTTGGAAAAATATGTATACATATAATCTATAAAAATTAAATTATAGAGTATACATTGAATAAGATATGAATTGGATTTTCTTGAATATTTATAAGCATCAATTGTACTTTTTTTTTCCACTTATTATCTCCATATTCATTCCTCTACACAAATGTAACTTCTTCCCAAGCGTCTCTCCTCTTAGCAAGCTAATCTATCTAAGAAAAGAATCCTACTATTTATAACTTGTATTTTTAGATGCCCATTCCAACAAGACTATTTTAAAGTATATTGATGATATTAAATGTAATTTAGGTTCAAATATTTTAAATCTTCTATGACTTTTTGTATTTATTGAGATGGCACTACCCTTGTGGTTGGAACTATTTAACCAATTAGAAACTCTTACTAAATTTCCAAATATTAATGTCAAATAATGAAAATGTCCCCAAAATAAAAGGAAAACTAATGGTTAAAAGAAACAAAAAAAAATGCCTTTCATCATCATTATGGTAGTAGTAGATTGAATAAAAACCTGCATTTTAAATCCTTCAATCAAAACCATATAATATTAATTCCCTCACCTTCCACCATAAATCTTGATTTCACAATGCTATGCATAAAGTGTAAGTTGAAAGAGATCTTACACTTTTTACCTTGGGGTCAATTACAATTTACATTTCACCAATGTTGGGAAATTTCATCATGGGCTTCATTATGACATCTTCCACATAATTGCAAAAAGTTAATAGCCTATTTAGTAAATACATGTAAATATAAATTATTTAAAATACTTTAGCTCTTTGGAACAAGAAACATAATATTTTATTTAAATCCTAATGTTGACTTATTTTTACCAAAGGTTAAAGGTAGTACTTTAGACAACATTCAAAAACACTAATAGATTAACAATTGGAATTTTATCTTGACATGAGACAACTAATACCCATGAAATAATTTTAGAGTATGGATAATTGATAATATTTACACATAATTCCATTTGGATATGACTATCATTTAAATTTTAATTTAGAATTTAGAATTATTTACTCTAAGGGTCATAATTAATTATTTTATATATGAAAAAAATTTATCTTATGGTGTGATTAGAAAAATAGTGAACTCACAAAAGGAATTGGTAACTTACACACCAAGTGGTCCCTTTTTCCTATAAAAATACTTATTAGATTGTGTTACTAAGATATAAATTTATAAAATTGGTTATCATGAGATGATTTAAAATTAAATTTGGGTGTCCATCCATATCAAAAATTAATGTTTATTAATATAAAGTCATGGAACAAAAAAATAGAAATACCAAAATAAGAGTGTTGAATAACCATTTCATAATTTGCTTAGGTATATTTGGTCTCTAATCCAATGACCTCTTATAAATAGTCCTAATATAAAGGACATAAATAGGGATGAAAATGCTTGTTTATGATAAAAATCAATGATTTATTAATGTATTTTTTTAAACAATAAGTACATACATAATCCCAATCAATAATTAAAACTAATACAAATCTATATTATCAATGCATCCTATATCAATATCTAATGTAGAAGATGAGGTACCAATAAACACATAAAAAAACTCTCCAAACTATTTTCTCAATACTCAGGCCAATACAAGTGAAATATATGTCCATATCTATTATATGTCTATAATGATTATACTCTATTCAATAATATTCCCTCTCTACTTCCCATAATATACATATATTTCTCTCTCTCTCTCTCTCTCTCTCTCTCTCTCTCTCTCTCTCTCTCTCCTCTCTCTCTCTCTCTCTCTCTCTCTCTCTCTCTCTCTCTCTCTCTCTCTCTCTCTCTCTCTCTCTCTCTCTCTCAACAAGGTTGATATACACCTATGTCACATGTATATGAAAAAAAGTTAGTTATCAAATTCATGATATCAAATTTGCATAATATGAAATAGTAAATGCATCATTCAATATACATTATTAATTATCAACATAATTATATAACATTGTGAAGGACCTTCAATAGTTTAAAGTCATGCTTAGGTGGGTAAACAAAAATGGTCATGTTGGTAGTGTTTAGATGTAGGAATGATTTGATAATTCTCCCTCTATGGTCAACGTGACCCCACTCATGAGATTCACCTAATGGATTACCTATTGGACAATGATCCAAAAGTTTGAGATTCCACCCTACAGTAGATAGTTAAAGTTATTCCTATCCTAAAAAAAATAGATCCTTGTGCTCCTAAATTGTCATGGGTAGACATGGTCAAAGTAAAAAAAATTTGTGGGCCAGGACTCTTCATAATTATAGATCTTCCCAAAAGAAACTAGCAATGAAATTTGCATCCCTGTTTTGGACCCTGTAGTGGAGCAAGCTAACATAGAGCTCACTAAATCCCTTATTTCTAGGGTAAATGGTTTCTATCCAAATATTTATGACTTTCATAAATGGTCCAAATAAAGGTGAAAAATTGAAGGTCACTTGGAGGTAGCCATTCTAGCTAGGGGCTTCTTCTTGGTAAATTTTTCTCTACAAGAGGATCGCATCAAAGCTCTCTCAGAAGGGCCCTAGATTATGGGTAAGGTGAGCATGTATGTATATAGATGTAATTTTGGGTCAAGCCTCAACAATACTACCATATATGATATTCCAATGTGGGGTCTTCTTCCTAAACTCCCCTTGGAATATTGACATCTGAAGGTCATCACTAGAATCATCAGGGCCTTAGGTCAACCTATTAAAATGAACCTAGTTACTCTTTCTCACTGTAAAATAGTTGTTTCCTATGTTCATTTTCTTTTACCTACTAATAAACACCTACTTCACATGATCAAGATCAAGTCAAAGTATAGTGAGTGGATGCATAACATTGTATATGAGAATAAAGTAATCATTTTCCCATGGTGTAATATTTCAAGTCATGCTTCAAGGCTGTCTGAAGAAAGGCCATGATTATACCAATCCCATGTATAAATGGAATATAAAGGAGGTGGAAAGGATATTTATATGATTATAACACCCTCTCAAAATAGGCTCCCTCTGAGCCCTCTTAATTGATTCACCTTCTACCAGCTTTATAGGTACTCCTTATTCTAACCTTTTAACTCTTATTGTTTTGCTTATTGGCTCGAAGTCCCTATGTGAGTCAAGCCCCTTGGGGTTCCTATCATTGGTCCTCCCCTTCCACCCCTTACCCTAACCCCTCATCAATTTCTTCTAGCTTACCCCTGGGCCCCACTCCCCCTTCCCCCCTCATCATCTCTCTCACCCTCATCTACTTATTGGGTTCTAGTCACCCCTCATAATCATGCCACCCCCCTTTATTAGACCAGCTCCCACCCCTATCTTGGTGCCTCATTCCCCCATCCTAAACCTAATTTTACCCCTTTTTCCCTGTAGTTTCCACCTCAAGTGCCCCTTCTCCCCTTTTATCCTATATGGACCCTTCCCCTTCCCCTCCTCACCCTTTTTCCTTGGGTGCTCATCTGCCTTCCCCACTTTTGAAGTCTTTTCAAGCCCTAGTGTGGAAAATCCCCCTATTTCATAACTTAGATAGCTCTTTCGCCCCCTTAAGGATCTTCCCCTCTCCCCTTTTTTGAAATCTTAGGATCTCTACAAAGATTTGGGGTAATTTTATGAAACTCTTTCTCCCTTGAGGACCTTCCCCCAGATGAAGGGTTTACCAAAAATTCCAAAAGTAAAAGAGGAAGGAAAAAAGCCAACATTGGTGTTGACCCAAAACTTATGGGAAGATATCCAAGGATGGTCACAGGGAAATTAGAAATGACCAAAGAGATTGCTAAGGTCTCCCGACAAACTCTTGAAATCCATTGGGATAAGAAATCAAAAACTTTTCTTGAAATGTCAAGGGTTTAAATAACCCCAACAAACATAAGACCATATATAATATCATAAAAATGGTTAAAAATTTTATTGTTATCATTCAAAAAACCAAAATGTTTGATTCCATTCTCAAATCCTATGTTACAAGAATCTAGAGGAATGGTCAAGTTTTATCCTTTGAGTCTAAAGGCACTTCAAGTGGACTAGTGGTTTTTTGGAAACTAGATGTCCTAAAAGGAGATATCATATATAATAAAAATCATCATATTTTTGTTTTGTTAATGGATATTAATGGTAACGATAGATGGATTTTAACCAATGTCTACACCCTAAATGCTAAATCCACTAAAAACCTTCTTTGGAAAAACATGCTAGATTTTTGAAGGACTTATGTAAATTGAAACTAGATTGTTGTTGGGGACTTCAACACCCCCTCACTCCTATGGATAGAAAAGGTGGTCATTTAGACTTCACTAACAATATGTTAGAGTTTAACGATTTCATTACAAAAGTAGGATTAGTGGACATAGACCTAAATGGTAATAATTTTATGTGGTCCAATAGAATATTAGGGGAAAACTTGATCTAGGTCCACCTTGATAGAGTCCTAATTTCCTTAAACTAAGACATATATTTCTCTATCAGGCTTTATTCCCTACCTAGAATTGGGTTTGATCATAATCCATTGGTTTTGTAAGGTGACAAGATTTCAAAACCTAAATGTTATCCCTTCAGGTCTGAAAGCATGTGGATCCTTCATCCTAATCTCATAGAGTCCTTGAAATATTATTGAAATAACCCTTTCTTGGCTCTACTATGTTTATTATTACTAAAAAACTTAGTTTTCTCAAAATAAAGTTAAAAATTTGGAGTAAAGAAGTCTTTAGGGATATCTTCCTACAAGAAAAGGCTCTCAAAGTGGAATTTTCTGCTATTTAAGATCTCTATGCTTCAATAAATTATAATGATCTCATGATTTTTAGGGAAAAATAATTTCTTTTCCAATTTCATAATCTTGAATCAAGAAAGGAAGACTTTTGGAGACAAAATTCCAGATGCTCATGGCTGAAAGAGGGTGACAAGAATACCAAGTTCTTCCATCACTCTATAACAAGACATAGGAACACTAATAGAATTTCCCAATTACAAATGTAAAATGGGTATATAAATATAAATGAAATGATATCTCCCACCATAAAATTAATTTATTTAAAAACCTCCTCTTAGAATAAAGTTTACCAAATGATCATCTAGTAGCTACCACTCTAAAATAACTTTGATAAAGTCTTCTCTGATGTTGACACTATTTCTCTCACCTAGGTTCCTTATGATGAGGAGATAAAAAGAGTGGTTTTTTTAATGGAGGGATCTAAAGAATCAAAACTTGATGGGTTCTCCCCACTCTTCTTCCAAAAAATTTGGGACATTGTCCATCCAGAGATCAAAGTAGCTACTAGAGAATTTTTCTAATCAAAATCTATTCTCAAGGAAATCACTTTTGCTTTGTACTAATCCCTAAAAAGTAGGGTGCTACCAATGTTCAATACTTTCAAACCATTTTTATTTTCAACACCATGTATAAAACCTACTCCTTTATCTTGGTAAATCATATATAACATCTACTATATAATGTCATAGGGGAGCAATAGGGGGCCTTTATTGCTGGAAAATAAATTACAAAAGGCATCATCCTAGTTCATGAGGCCATTCATTCCATCTCTAGATACTAAAGGTATGGAATGTTTCTTATGATGGATATGTAAAAATCCTATGATTAGGTTTCTTCGAGATTATCATGCAAATTCTAAAAAGGCTAGGATTAAACCAAGACATAACGAAGATCATCTAGAACTGCATTGCCACTCCTAAACTTTATGTTATCATAAATGATGTTTCAAAAGGTTTATTCCATAATTTAAGAGGATTAAGGTAGGGTGACCCCCTCTATCCTTATCTGTTTATCATTCTAGCATAAATTTTGGGTAGGAGCTTTTTGAAATCCTATCATGCACCAATAGTTCATTGACAACACCATCATCTTAGGAGAAGCCTCTATAGAGGAAGAAAAGAAACTAAAGCCCATCCTAAAAAATCATGAAATTTTTTAAAATTAGTGTATTAAATTTCAAAAGAGCTCTTTATTTTTCATTAACACTCCTCTCTTTCAGTAGAAAAGAATTGCCATAATCTTAGATTTTCAAGTGGGAAATCTATCAAGAAGCCATTTAGGCATCTCGCTCTTTGAAGGAAAAATGTATTTTTATCTTTAAAACCCTCTCATTGACCATATTTAAATAAAATTGGTGGGATGTAAGGGTAACCTTCTTACTCAAGTAATGAAATACAAATGACTCAAAGCCTCCATCTAGAGCATTCCTATTTACCAAATGTCTATTTTTAGAATGTCTTCCAAAGTGACCACTAAAATTGAACAAATTCAAAAAATCTTCTTATGGAGGGGCACTGAATAAAGATTCAGATATAATACCATCATGTGGGAAAAATATTATCTTCCCTAAGTAAATAGAGGCCTCAGCCTAAGAAGCATAAAATCTATGAACAGAGCCCTATTGGCAAAAATGGGCTAGAGACTTATCAAGGAAAACAATGAATGGGAAACAATTATTAAAGTTAAATACCTAGAAGGAATGAAAGTGGATGATTTCATGTAGGAAAAGGTCTTGTGGATGGATCCACCTTGTAGAAATCTATCACTAACTACAAGGATCTCCTAAAAAAAGGTTGTATGCAATCAAAAATTTGTCATGTCTATAAATAAATCCTAACTTAGATAAGATAGATCATACCATACACTTTCAATTGGTTATCCAGTTGTTAAGTAGGAACATGACCAATATGGGGATCTACTAGACTTGATTAGGGGATATATTACCATAATACACTATGCTAGGGAAGGTTTCGAATCCTTTATTCTAACATAATCATGTAGTAACCCTAAGGGGGTCCTAAGTTTTGATATTTCACTAAACTAACAAGTAAAGTAAAACCTAATCTAGTTCTCACCGAAGCTTGTGGCACAAAGTGGGGGTTATAAATAATAAAAATAAGCATGCATAGAAAACATATACTCACATAAATGTATAATGAATCCTAATTCATGGAATAAAATTATAAATGCATATCTATCTACTCTTACAAATTAAAAACAAACCTAGGAATACTTACCTTTGAATATGAACCCACTGAGCCTCAATCTCTCCCTTGGAAAAGGTGCATTGTAAGAGGTTGTTATGGTATGTAAGGATAAAAAAGGTAAATAAGATATAGGATACACAACCTATCAATTCATCCAAAAGATTTATCCAAAATACAATGCTTGTATCTCCAAAAAAAGTATAAAACCTTAAACTTTGCTTCTCAAGTAGAATGGTCAATAAGTAGATGCTTGTTTTCTCTTACTTCTCATAAAAAATGATGGAAATTAACTTGTATATATAGTTGGATTTGACCCTTAACCCTTCCAAAAATCTTAGCTGATAGGGTTGACCCAGTCAACCTAGCACAATTTTAGATAATAATTTACTAGGTCATGAGTTACGTTTATGAAGGGCCAAACTAATTCCTAAGTGAAAATAACCCAAAATTATATAGGGTCAACTAGTCAACCTATAATAGTTGACTAATAAAAAGGGATTAAGGTGAGGAATAGGAGGATAAAATTTATAAAATGATTGGAAAGGGTATAATAAAGAAGGACAAGATTAGGGATAATGGCTCTAGGAGATAAGTGTGTAGATAGCAAGTCACAAATGGGACAACTATCCTACAAAGCACCAATGGTCTACACACTTGTTTCTCAATGTACCCCTTAGAGCATGTACTCAAAGAGAGTGAGACTCTATGAGTTATTACAAGATAACAAGTGTAAATAATCAATAAAAGTTTGAAAATATTATGTGTATACATATGTCCCATTAGAATCTCATCACGTGTCATGTGAGTGCAACATGGGATGGTGCTTTGGGAATAAAACATGATAACACATAATACTAATGCTAAGTAAAATGTAGTAAGGAGAAAATAAGATAAATTAAAGGATATAAATGAAAAACACATACCTTTAATTACCTTAGTGTTTTAGATAAAGATGTATACTGTAAGAGAAGGGGAGGTGTCCAAATGTGAAGAACATTAGGCAAACCTATAGAAGTTTGTGTAAAAAATAGCCAAAAATTGAAAATTTTGGAAGATATTCATGTAGTAGTGGAAAAGATTCTCTACATCATCATGATTTTAGAACATTTTATGGTTTGGAAAATGAATGATCAAAAACAAAGTTATAGGAAAAATAAGGAATTTGATGGAAAAGATTTGAAAGATTAAGATTTTTGAAAAGTGATTTAAAATAGGTTGAAATGAAAGTCATTTGTTATTTTGGACTTGTGAAGGAGAGAAAAATAGCTCTGAGATACCAAATGAGCTAGGATGGAAAGGATACAATAGGTTAGATGAGAGGGAGCTCTAGAGGCTATAGTAGGTGCACTACAGGTAGGCAACTAAGAATCTCAAGCTAGTTTTTGAATATTTTAATGATTTTAAGTGTATTTTAGAAATTTGTAATTTAAATAATTTATAGACATTATAATGAACTCAAATCAGATGATAAGGGTAGGAAAACCCATTTAGGGAAAGGGGTTTAAAGGGATTGGGTAAATAACTCTTGAAAGGCACTTATTTCACAAAATGTCAGGGGTCAATAGGGAAAAACAACTAGGTCGACCCAGTCAACCTAGTAGGATAAAAGGTATCAAAATCCACACTACTAACCTAGTAGGTATGTGCCAACATAGTACATTTTCCATACTAACTTAGTATATTATTGCTAACCTAGTATAAAAATTTGTTATGATAAATCAACACTAAGAGGGGAAAGATAGAGGGGTAATCTTATATTTTTAGGTCAACTAGGTCAAAATAAGGAACTTTTGGTCAAACTAGTGTTTGTATAGGGAACCAAAATAGTACAAAAGTGCATGAAAAAGGCCAAAAGTATGTTAGAATGGCCTAGAATGATCAACTAAGGACTAAAAGGGCCAAGTACGCTAAAAATAGGTAAAATTGATTAAAAATGAATAAATTAAAGTAATTAGGCTTGTTTTTGTATTTGAAAATAATGTATTTTGATTATAAATGACATAGATGATCTAATACATCTTTTTTTCATTTTTATGGTTGTAGGGATGTTTGAGATTATGGTGTTTCATGGATGCATCTGGCTCTTAGACTTACTAGAATGATTGTCTATAGAGGATAGAGCTAGATTAATTATTGTAGGTTGAGAAGGTATTTCAAAGATATCTAAGATACCACATACTTTAAATTTGCTAGTCATGTTCCTAAGATACTAAGAATGATTGACTAACAACTTCAATTGGGAGGTGAAGGGGGATACCATAAAGGTGGGTATAACCTTATAGGATGTGGATGCCATTCTAGGACTACCCATAGCAAGGACACTAATATTCATATGAATACCTAATAGTGAGGAGAGGATGAGATCTTTAGCCATATGGGTGATAGGCTCAGAGATGATACACCTTGGATTGAGGGTGGTTATGTTTGATGTATATATATCATAGATTCAATATATTTATAAGGCTATGATAGGAATTATGATAGAATGAGTGTTGTGTCACAAGTTAGATGGTAAGGTACCATTATTTTTGATAACCTTGAGCTAAACAATATCAGAGTAGAGGGTGTTGTATGACTTAGGATTCATCATCTAGGTATAGCTCATGCATGACATGTATGGAGTTTTTTATAGAGGGGAGAAGTCAATGAGACCAATTATATTAATGAAAATATGGATATTGTAGAGTAAAATTTTACTCTACGTTGCATTCAAATTTTTAGTCGAGTGCTGTAGTTTTGGTTCCCGTATACCTAAGGCATAACAGAAGAGTTTTCGAGTAGAAGGTGGGTTCATTTTTGCCTAAGTGTCAAAGTGTAGTAAAATCTACCAAGTGTCACTATCTGAGCATGGGTCCTTTTCCCCTTTTTGTTGCTTTCATTTCAATTTTGTTTAAGTATTGAAAAAGGAGCGAGAGCTGCCAAGTGTCACTTTTCAAAACACAAAGCCAACCAAATGGCATCCTCCGAGGCCCTTTTTGTGCCTTTCGAGAAGGCCACATAATGTGCCACATTCCCAGTAGCAGCTAAGTAGAAGCTTCCACACATCAGCATCCATGTCTCATATCGGTACCCATATTTCTTCTTTTTAGCAAAGGTTTTCAAAAGGCTAATGAGAAAAATCCGGTGGAAGGTGCCAAGTGGCAGTTGTGAAAGGCCCTAAACTACCTTTTTAAAGAAGCAGTGAAAGTCACCATGTGTCGATACCTGAGAGACTTTGGCTCAACACCTAGGTTCAATACTTTGGTTCAACGTAAAAAGGCATCATTTTATTTTGCTTAAGTGCCATAAAGTAGTGGATGTTGTTAAGTGTCACTCCCTAGCCCCTCCTTACTCCATCCCCAAAAAAGTGGAAGATGCCACATACCCCTAGTCGAAGAGGCAAAAGATGCCACGTATCTTCCCAAAAGTAGCAGAGGTCACCACGTGTCAACACCTAAGAGATCATCTTTGAGTTTCATTGCTGAATAAAGATTGTGGTGGGCCTCAGGTATTACTTCAAAGGTCTATAGAAACTGCCAAGTGTCACTGTTTACCCAATTTTGCTCCTCAGGCAAAATCTCAGTCACCTCCTACACCTACGTTGCACGGCCAGTCATTTCAGGTTGTGAGGTCCACCTTTAGGTTTTGACAGCTCTGCTTCAGAGCATTGGTTCATCGACCTCATTCATTGACATTCACAGTAGCAAAAGGCAGAGTCTTCAAACGTCCATAGGAGAAGAGAGAGAAAAAATGGAGCATTTAACACTTAGGCAAAAAAGAGGGCAAACAAAATGCAGAGGGCGGCAAAATCACTGCCCAAAACAAGGGCGCGTAAAATGAGACCACCTACACACATGCAGAGGGCAGCAAAATTTCCGCCCACAACACAAAGGAAAAAAGAAAAAGGCCTCCTACGTCGGCCGACGTCGGCAAAACTGCTACCGTCGGCATCCTACATCGACTGATGTCGGCAGAACTACCACCATCGATAGCTTATCAGTCGACGTCGGCATAAATCCTATATGTAGTCCATGCAATGGGCAACAAATTTGCCGCCCATAACAGATGGCGGCAAAAATCACTTGCAGTACACAAGAAAAAACCTGCCCAGTCACTGGAGGAGAAGACTAGCACGCAAAATGAGGCAACAAACATGGCCTTGGCAGACTTGTGATGTTATCTACAGTGTTTTTCACTCTTTTCAATGAGACTCCTCTTGGCTTTTCCCTATAAATACACAGACTTAGTCATTTATCAGGATCTTCCTGACTTTTGTAAAGAGCACAGCTCTGCAAATTCTCCACCTGAATCAATAAAAATACAGTTCTTGCCTCCATCTTGGATTGATTTGTTGTGTATGCCATGAGTATTATTTGTGTTTAGTCATTATCTTCCATGCTTTCATAGGCAATACCAACAGACCAGCTATCTACAGTCACCGATTCTGTAGTTGAAAGGAGAAGAGCAATACTTGAGAAGAACAAAACAGAGTAAGTTGCTTGTAAGTGTGCATTCCACAACACCTCGGTAAACCTTTGTTATGTATTTTCCATTATAGCCTCCCCCTTAAGTCTTAGCAGCCTGGTTCCTCTACCAGATGTGTAGAGTATACTTGCATTCCACTTGATTCTGAGAGTGGATCTGGAAGGTCAACCTGTTTTTGGTGTATCACCTCTTTTAGAGTAGGCTGTTTGTTCATGCTTTTTCTCTCTCTCTTTTCATCCCCCCCAGTGTATACCTATATACCTATATTTCACGCTACCTAAAACAAACAAGATATATCAGAGGGAACTAGCCCATATCTAGAGACTCTCCTCTCTTGCTTCGTCGTCCCACAGGCGAGAGAGGGGTTTCCATGTTGCGGGGAGAGGGCAGGAATCCGTTTTCCTGCCAACTGGGTGCACTTTCCAGCGTCAACAGTTTTGGCATGCCCAGTGGGACTGTATTTTTCTAACACAGTAGTATTTCAGGATTGATGCTGGTCTGGCTACAGTAATTTCAAAGATTTCTAGCATCTGGTGACTCCACTGGTAAGAGCTCAGTGCTTTATTTTAAGACCAGTCACTTAAACTTCTATGCCAAAGGTTACCACAAGGTTAGCTTCAAGAAGGGTCCCCTTTGAGTTCATTGAACTACCTTTAAACTCTGCTAAAAGGCTCAGGTTTGGAAGAACTTTCCCTTATCCACTAGTAAATCCTCCTAGACCTGTTGCTAGGAACACCAACCCAGCTCAGCCACAAATACAACCTGTTCCAGCCATGACATTGCCTTTTGTAGCTTTTCGTGGTGAGAGCCCTTTAAACCTCCCATGCTATGATCTGATTCCAGGAACAACTTTAAAAAATGTGCCCTCTTTTGATGGAGTGGGACCTATTACAGTTGTTGAGCATATCAAGAATATTGCCAACCTTTGCAATATTCACAATATAACAGAAGAAAACATTGGCATCAGACTGTTAGCCTTGTCTCTGAAAGGAAAAGCTCTCGACTGGTACAGCACCTTGCCTGTGAATTCCATACATTCTTGAAATGAATTGGGCACCCATTTAACTGATCATTTTGGGGAAAAAAGTGATGGCCTCTCTCTTGTTGAGCAGCTGACAACTATAAAAAGAGCTCCGCACGAGTACATGCAAGACTTCAATACGCAGTTTCAAAAGACTTGGGATAGAATTCCCATCTTGGTAAGGCCGACCCCCAGCTACGCTTTCTTATACTATCTAAAAGCATTGAACAGTTATATTGCTGTGATGATCCAATCTATGGGGGGACACATACTGCCAGCTGCATATGACATAGCCATTGCAGTCGAAAATTGCTTGGTTCAAGCTAGAAAAATTGCCCTTAGGCCTCATATGCCACTTTTCCCAGAACTGTTGCCCCCAATTCAGGCTGTCACTCCCATAATTGCTCCCCTACCTGTCATTGAGAGGCCAGCTACTATTCCATCCAATGAATTAAATGAATTTAAGGGCCTGTTGCAGAGCATGTCAAACGAACTTGTTGCCCTTAAAAGGCATCAAGCTCAAAGTAAAAAGCCAAACCAAGGCTATCAGAATTATGGCCATGCCCCTAGACCCCCCTTTTAAAATTATAACCAAGGTCAGGGGCAGCTCACTGCAACCAGGCCTTATCAAAATTATAACCCAGGCCCCTCTTTGTCATCTAAAGCCATGATGCCTACTCAGAACAATCTAGTGCAGGAGCAGCCAGACTGTTCGACCATGGGACAAGCTCAAGAGCATGCTATCCATACAAATGACATGATGAATTTCTTTCAAAATTCAGAAAATTAGGCTGCTAATTTTTCCTAGTTTTTTGAGTCTCCAGCCCAACCCAGCACAAGTAACAATCAAACTAAGCCGGATTCTACCCTGATAAATCATGAGGAAGGTGAACTCTGTGCAATTAATTATGGAGATGCTACAGGCAATCATGCTAATTGCATTACAGCCAATACGAGATTTAAAAGAAGAGCAGTTGGAGAAGTGCAAGCCTCCCCTCAGGCAGCAATGAATCCTCCATCACACCCTTTTCAAAAGGCTCCAATTCCCAGACAACCGTTTGCACCTCTAGCTCCTCAATCTACAGCTCCAGTTGGGATCAGCCCAAAGGAAAACACGAAAGGAGTTAGCCCCCAAGTTAATATAATTGATCAGATGAAGAAATTGCATGTGAGCATTTCTCTATGGGATTCATTGTCTCTTCCGGAACAAAAGGAGGTATTGAAGAAAGAATTGCATGAGCTAGATCGCCAGGCCATCCCAACAGACACTAATAATGTCTTAATGACGAATGGGCATCCTTCTGCTTCAAGTTAGGTAAAGAAATAAGAAAAGACTCCCCCTTTTTATGTATCTGTGATCATAGGGGATTTCTTAGTACATAATTTCATAATTGATAGTGGGGCCAGCACTTCAGTAATGCCTAAGTGCATTGCTTATAAGATGGGATTAAAATATGAAGCAATGAACAAGGGAGTCTTGCAACTAGATGGGACACCTGCAAAGATAGTCGGAGTCTTGAAAGGATTGAGTTTAACATTGCATGCCTACCCAACATTCTCAATCCCCCAAGATATAGTGGTAGCAGACGTTCCTCCAAATTTTGCAATCTATTTGTCTAGGGACTTCACGTCCAAGATAGGTGGTTATCTAGCAGTGAGTTGGTCATATCTAGTTTTCAGAACCAAATACGGGACCAAAGTGAAAATTGAATCTGAGCCACTCCACAAGGATCACCTAGAGCCCTATTCACCCAAGGCAGCAAATGTCAGTTACACTATCATTGATTCAGAAGACTCAAACGGACAAGTCCTCATCTTCTGCTCTTGAAGGAGTCATAGATCTACTCTTGGATGAGTGGGGAAATGATAACTTCGAGCATGATCCTTACAAGTTTATTGAGGAGGCAGACCTTGGTGTCTATTGCTTGCATGAAGAAAGTGCCATCATGCCCAATATAATGAAGGAGAACCAAGAAGACCTTGGCCTATGGCAGTTATACTTCGACGGTTCCAGAAGCAAACTAGGCACTGGTGGTGGGGCAATGTTAGTTTCCCCTTCTAAAGAAATGTACTTTTCAGCTTTTCATTTCCAATTCTCTTGCACATGTAATGTTGCAGAATATGAGTCTTTGATTCATGGACTTGAGTGGGCAAGAAAGAGAGGGATCAAGAAATTGCAAATCCTGGGGGACAATGAACTAATAGTGAACCAAATAAGAGGCCTGAACCTAACCAAGAACTCCTTGCTGAAGTCTTACAAGCATAGAGTCTAGGACTTGATGGAGGATTTCCTTGCTCTTAACATTACCTCGATGCCTAGGGAATAAAATAAGCAAGCTGACTGGTTGGCAGTTGTTGGTGCCCAATTTGATGTTTCAAAAGAAATAAGCAGGGGTTGTGGTTCGCGCCATTTAAAGGTGGTGGTTTGGCCTTCGATTCTAGACAATGTTACAAATTGGAAAGTCTTCAAAAGCGACCAACAGATAGCTCTTTTCTTGCAAGAAGAAGCTGAGTTCGCGGCCCACAATCAAGTGAAATTGCAGCAGCAATATGGAAATTAGATTGTTTAATTGAAGAACAATAAACTCCCTAAGGGTCTGGTCACACTTGAAAGTATTTTCAATGGAGAGGACCAACTAAGAGATGACAAAGCATGCATCACTACCAAAGAGGAGAATTATGGAAAAGTTGAAATCTTCAAGGACAAGTTGCTAGCGCTTGGTAAGGTCTACACATTTCAATAAAGGCAAGCTTTCATTCTGTTGTGTCAAGAGTTTGCTGACATCTTCGCCTGGAACTATAGTGACTTGAAAGGCTTCAATCCAAGACTCGCCCAACACACCATTGAATTAGATGAAGGCACAAAACCAGTCACACAAAAGTAGAGGCCTATTAATCTGATGATCGAGCTCCTTATGCAGAAGGAATTGGTCAAGTTGATTGAGTCTGGAATTATATTTCTGATCAAACATTCCTCATGGTTGGATAATTTGATTTTAGTTAGAAAGAAAAATGGGGAGATTAGACTATGCGTCAACTTCAGAGACCTTAATAAAGTCTCTTTAAAGGATCATTATCCCCTTCCAAACATGGAGCAGATCCTTCAAAAGGTAACTGGTTCCAAACGCTTCTCCCTCCTGGATGGTTATTCAGGATATAATCAGATTCTGGTACGGGGCTCCGACCAATACAAAACGGCCTTCACCACTAAATGGAGAACGTTCGCCTACCAGAAAATGCCTTTCAGACTATCCAATGCTGGTGTTACTTTCTAACAAGCCATGGACATGGCTTTCAGTGGTTTGGTAAATAAGAACATGCTGGTGTACCTCGATGATATAACGGTTTTCTCTAAGGAGGCGGGACAGCATATGAAGCACCTTAGGCAGATTTTTGAGAGGTACAGGGAATTTGGCATCTCCCTAAATCCAAAGAAATGTGTATTTGCGGTTCATGAGGGGAAACTTCTTGGCCACATTGTGTCCAAGGAAGGTTTGTCTATTGACCCCGAGAGAGTTCACTCCATTCTGGAGATGTCCCTACCAAAGCACAAGAAAGGCCTACAGAGTTTCTTTGGCCGAATAAATTTCATTCGGAGGTTCATTCTGAATTTTGCTGAAATAGTTAAACCCCTAACCTCTTTGCTAAGGAAGGGTGAAGAATTCAAATGGACAACGCCAAGAAAGGATAGCTTTGAAGCTATCAAATAGGCTTTGACCTAGGCTCCCACTCTAATCAGCCCCGACTTCAACTAAGACCTCAATCTTTATACCTTCAGAAATGGAGAAGTAATATCTGCTATGCTTACCCAAGCAAACAGTGATGACCTCGAGCAACCACTCGCCTTCTTCAGATAAGGGTTAGAGGATTTCAAAATTAGGTACACCTATGTAGAAAAGCAAGTCCTGACAGTGGTGCGCAGTTTGAAAAAATTCAAATATATGTTGTCAAACAGCAAGATCCATCTGATGGTTCCACATCTTGGTGTCAAGGATTTCCTGACTAATCGAGACTTAAACGAGAAAAGAGCAGGATGGATCACCAAAGTGATGGAGTACGACATAGATATCAAAATCGCCAAGTTGGTGAGAGGAAGGGGCCTATGTGAACAACTAGCAGCAGATTTGAGACAAAAGGATGAGGATAGCTTGTTGATCCATGACGCAGCCACTGCAGAAGAACCAGCTGTCATAAGAGACTGGACACTGGACGTGAAATGTTTCCTTCTTACAGGCGAATGTCCATAGGGTCTCGGGAGGGCTAGAAGGAGGTATTTTAAACTTCAGTCCCTTCCCTATGTTTTGATTGATGAAGTATTATTTAGGAGGGATCTCTCTGGGGTTCTCCTGAGATGCATTGACTCCAATTAGGCTGACAAGGTATTGGCTGAGTTTCATGATGGGCCAGCAGGCAGCAATTTTGCCCCTAAGACCACAGCAGCAAAAATAATGAGAGCTGGCTATTTCTGGCCCACTCTCTTCAAGGATACCCATGCCTGGATAAGAAAGTGTCAGAAGTGTGCACTCTTTGACGAAAAGTAGCGATTGGCTGCCATGCCCCTACAGCCCATTCAAATTGAACAACCATTCATGCAGTGAGGCCTGGATTTCATAGGGATGATCAATCCTCCCTCCAGCATCAGACACAAGTGGGTCCTGACTACTATGGATTATTTCACCAGGTGGGTGGAAGCCATTGCTTTGAAGGAAGCAAATGAAAGCGCAGTCCTGGATTTCTATGAGGACTTAGTGACACGTTTTGGGGTCCCAGCCACTATAATTTCAGACAATGCCTTGGCTTTTCTGGGAACCAAAACTAGTGAATGGGCGCTAAGGTATGGTATATACCTCAGCACTTTGTCAAATTACTACCCGTAGGGAAATGGGTTGGCTGAGTCCACTAACAAAAATTTGATCAGGATTATAAAGAGGACCATGGAAGAAAATTAGAAAACTTGGCATGCCAAGTTGAAAACAGCTCTATGGGCCGATCGAATCACTCCGAAAAGATCAATCAGAAATTCTCCATAAATGCTTGTGTATGGAAGGGAAGCAAGGCTTCTTATCTCACTCGAATTGCCAGCACTGGACCTCACTCATCAGTTATAGCTAGAAGAAGGAAGCAGCATGGAGGTCAAATTGTGTGAACTAATGGAGCTCCAGGAGGTAAGAAATCGGGCCATGGTCTCTATGATCAGTCACCAACATCAGGTGAAAAGACATTTCGACAAGAAGTCTTCGTCAAAAATTTTGCCGAAGGAGACATTGTCCTAAAATGGGATGAAGATAGAGATAAGCCCAAAAAACATGCAAAATTTGATGCCCTCTAGAGCGGTCCTTACATGATTACTCAGTGCAAGCAGCATAACGTGTTCCAGCTCTCCAAGTTGGATGGCAAAGAATTGCGTATCCCAGTCAATAGGATATATCTAAAACATTGCCACTAAGTTTTGGTTTGACTGTACATAATTTCCCTTATTTTCTTTCCTATTTTCCCTAAGTGCAGTTTGCACAGTTAGTTGTTTTTAGTCTTGTGTGTTCCCTTTGCATGTGGGGGTCAATTCTGTATATTTTGATTCCAGGATCTTTTGAGCTATTTTGAACTACCTTCAAAGTTACCATCTGACTCTGCACCCAATGGATATGCAAGGCAACTGGGTTCTAAGCATAGTAGGCACGCTTCCCCCATGAGTCGCTAATTTGTTGACCCAATTTTGCCCCTCAGGCAAAATCTCGGTCACCTCCTACACCTGTGTTGCACAGCCAGTCATTTTAAGTTGCGAGGTCCACCTTCAGGTTTTGACAGCTCCACTTCAGAGCATTGGTTCATCGGCCTCGTTCGTTGACATTCACGGTAGCAAAAGGCAGAGTCTTCAAACGTCCACATGAGAAGAGAGAGAAAAAATGGAGCGTTTAACACTTAGGCAAAAAAGAGGGCAGACAAAATGCAGAGGGCAGCAAAATCACTACCCAAAACAAGGGCAGGTAAAATGAGACCACCTACACACATGCAGAGGGTGGCAAAATTGCCGCCCACAACACAAAGAAAAAAAGAAAAACGCCTCCTACGTCGGCTGACGTTAGCAAAACTGTCGCCGTCGGCATCCTACATCGATCGACATCGGTAGAACTGCAACCATCGGTAGCTTATTAGTCGACGTCGGCATAAATCCTATATGTAGTCCATGCAGCGGGCGGAAAATTCACCGCCCACAACAGATGGCGGCAAAAATCACTTGCAGTGTACAAGAAAAAACCTACCCAGCCACTAGAGGAGAAGACTAGCATGCAAAACGAGGCAACAAGCATGGCCTTGGCAAACTTGTGATGTCATCTACAGTGTTTTTCACTCTTTTCAATGAGACTCCTCTTGGCTTTTCCCTATAAATACACAGACTTAGTCATTTATCAGGATCTTCTTAAATTTTGTAAAGAGCATAGCTTTGCAAATTCTCCACCTGAATCAATAAAAATACAGTTCTTGCCTCCATCTTGGATTAATTTGCTTTGTATGCCATGAGTATTATTTGTGTTTAGTCATTATCTTCCATGCTTTCACAGGTAATACCAACAGACCAGCTATCTACAGGCACCGGTTCTGTAGCTGAAAGGAGAAGAGCAATACTTGAGAAGAATAAAATAGAGTAAGTTGCTTGTAAGTGTGCATTCCACAGCACCTCGGTAAACCTCTATTATGTATTTTCTATTATAGCCTCCCCCTTAAGTCTTAGCAGCCTGGTTCCTCTAGCAGATGTGTAGAGTATACTTACATTCCACTTAATTCTGAGAGTGGATCTGGAAGGTCAACCTGTTTTTGGTGTATCACCTCTTTTAGAGTAGGCTGTTTGTTCATGCTTTTTCTCTCTCTCTTTTCATCCCCCCAGTGTATACCTATATACCTATATTTCACGCTACCTGAAACAAACAATATATATCAAAGGGAACTAGCCCATATCTAGAGACTCTCCTCTCCTGCTTCGCCATCCCACAGGCGAGAGAGGGGTTTCCATGTTGCGGGGAGAGGGTAGGAATCTGTTTTCCTGCCAACTGGGTGCACTTTCTAGCGTCAACAGTCACCATCCATAAGAGTCTGATATATGTCTTGAGTGATACTACAACACAGCCAAAGAGAAGCGGAGAGAGCCGTGTGTCTTTGATAAATCTAGTGAAAGGTTCCAAGTGTCATTTTCTGGTGCCTTATAAGTAATGAGAGAATTTTTAGGAAATTAACTAAGTGTCCTCTCCCATTTCAACATAACAGAGTGTCCCATGTATCTATTACCGCAAAGCAAAGTGGAGGGAAAATTAGTTGGAGTTAACTCGAGTAGATGGAATAGTTCATCAGGTAGCTTTTTGGAGCCCCCAAAACATTGAAGGCACCGTCTATATGTCCCTGGGGAGTTAGGGATGTAGAAAATTGCATGGGAAGGGGAGTGATGGAAGGAGATGTTTGAGGCTATAAAAGAAGAAGAATTGTAATCAAGAAAGTGGGGGAATTTTTTGATAGTTTTAGACTTTTAGAGTTTATGACCAGTAATATCATTTGCTCTTGTCTCAATTTTCTTGAGTTGTAAAGTTGATATAACTGTGCATGTTTCTGTGCCTTTTATGTGGTTGGATGAATTAAGAAGATTTGAACTCCATGCCTTGGTTAGTGTTATCTGTGTCATTTGCAAAGTAGTCTATACTGTAGATTTTCTAGAGTTGTAATTAGGAATGTCATTTTCTTTTGTCTCATTTTCTTGAATTAGAAAATTTACATAATTATACGTGACTTTTGCACCTCTTATGTGATTGGAAGATTCTATTAAGAAGATTGAACATTATACCTCTGTTGCCATTCTCTGTATCTCAACAAAAAAACCCCCTGTTGTGAGCCTTTGTTTCTATTATTTCAAATCTCTTACATTGATCATGCACCTGTTTATTCTTAAATGTAACTAAGTCCTATAATAGTCTCATTGTGCTCAGGTTAGGATTATGATTAAACTCAAGTGCATCGTCATAGTTAGGTTTCATTCCCTACAGTTGCATTTTTGTTTGAACTCTTATCCCTTTTCCCAACACCCAATACAAAGAAGAGACCAACTTCTCTAAAATTTGGAGGTCATTTCAAGCCACATTGTCCCACAACTTGAAACTTCCCATTGTTGATTGATTAAGATCAAGCACAATTTTCATCATCAATAGTTTTTGGCACGCCCAGTGGGACCTGTCTTGAAGTTTTAAAGACTGTATGAACCAGAGAGCTATGAGGAGTCAGAGCTATGGACCAATAACCAAATCATAATTTGCTATAAATCTAGGTATTCTTTTACCACCTCTGGTAATTAGTCCAAGAAGAGCTAACTAGTTTGTACTAGTACCAAACATGGGAGCCCATGTACCCCCAAGAAATTATGCAAGCTAGAACACTGGTAGCCCCTTAATCCTCCCAACACCACCAGCTATTTGGGATCTTATCCCAGTAAATGATCTAAAATATCTACCCAAATTTAGTGGGCAAGACTCAAAAACACTTGTGGAACATCTTCAAGATGTATTAGATGTCTGTGTCATACATGGTATCACATAGCAAAATGTGGCCCTAAGGTTGTTAGTAGCCTCATTCAAAGGAAAGGCTTTAGAATGGTATTGGTCTTTGACCCCAAATAATATATCTACATGGAACTAGCTTGGAGATCAGTTCTTTGAAAGATTTGCAGAAAAAGGAGATAAGTCTTCTTTGTTATAGCAATTGATCACCATTCAAAGGGGACCACAAGAAGACATGACTGAATTCAACACCAGATTCCAGAAAACTTGGGATAGAATCCCTATTGTAGCTAAACCACCACCTCGTATGGCCATAGTATTCTATCTCAAGGCTTTAAATTCATATATATATCTATTATGATTCAATCACTGGGAGGACACACTTTGCCAGTGGCTTATGACCTTGCAGTCAGAGCTGAGAATCAATTAATTGATGCTGGAAAGTTACCTCCAAGGCCTCCTATGCCTATATTTCTAGAAATTACCTTACCATTACCTTAATAAGTTCCTAAAGTTGTAAGCCCACTTGTGTCCATGTATACTTACCCTCCATCATCTGCAAAGCAACTGGTCCCTACTTAGTCATTTGAGATGGATGATATCAAGAGTATGCTAAGGACATTCTCTAATGAGCTGATTAATATAAAGAGGTAGCAAAATACTTTCCATAAGCCTCCTTATCAAGGCTATCAAGGAAATAGGTTTTCATCCCAACCAAACCAATATCAAGGCCCTCCAAGGCAAACCAACCATCAACTAGCAAATCAATTAGTTGCAGTTCCCACACCCTCATGGACCATTCCTCCCAACTCAAATAGGGAGATGGTTCCAAGTTAGAACAATTATGTGGATGATACTAATGCTTGGTGTTTCCCTTACAATGATGATCACACACCTAGAGATTGTCCTAGGGGTAATCTATAACAAAGAGTGGCTAAACAGAGAAGAATGGATGGTCAATTTGCCAGTACCAATAACAATCAAGTCTACCAGTCTCTCGGTATGCAGAATTCAGTCTTAGTGGATCAGATGTAAGGAATGTCCTTGTAACAAGAAGAAATAGCCCTTGAACATGATTTATTCTCATGGTTTGAGGATGAAGAAGCATTTTTCTTGAAGGAAGCATCTACCTCCCAAAGGCCAATAGTGCAATCTGATTATTACACCAAATCAAAGATGAGGATCGTGGAACAGCCTGAGATTGTAAGCGGTCAAGTCAAGAATAATCCTCCATCTCAAGGGAAAAAGAATGTTGTTATTAGACAAGAAGTACCCTAGCTGGTACAAGATTAAGGGGTTCCTACCCAGATTCAATAAAATATGAGGTATCCCTATTACCAAAAAACTCAGTCCTTGGGACCAATCAATGTAGTAGACCAATTAAAGAGGACTCCATCAAAAGTGTCTATATGGGATATTTTGGCTATTCCTAAATAAAATACACTACTACAAGAAGATCTATAAGGTCAAGTAGTGCCCAAAAGTGTTGTTACCAAGGAAAGACCTATTAGAAAGGAAAAGATCAAAGATACGGTTCCTCCAACAATAATAGCCTTCGTGAACAATGCAACACAAGTAAGTAAATCCAAGCCAGAGCCTTTCTATTTGACTCTGATAGTTGGAAAGAAACTCCTACATAATGCATTGATAGATTTAGGAGCTAGCACAACTATGATGCCCAAACAAATAGTTGATGCTTTGAAAATAAATTATTAACCCCTTGCAAAAGGAGTAATGTAGCTAGATGGAAAAATAGTGCAAACCATAGGGAGAATTAAACAACTCCCCTTACAGTTGTACACATGTCCCAACATAGTGGTCAACCAAGATATAGTTGTCATAGATATCCCTCCTATCTTTGGTTTATGTCTATCCAGAGACTTAACAGTAAAAATAGGAGGATATATGTCTCTTGACTGGTCTCACCTCATCTTGAAAACTAGATATGGTTCAAAGATGAAAATTTTATCTAAACCACTATCTAAATACCACATCACCAATGAACCAACAACAAGATTAGAAGTAGATCATGCCATGTTGAATAAAGAAGAAAGAAATTTTGTCAAAGAAATAGGAGACTAGACTGAGCATGATCAAGAAGAGGAAAACAGCCAGTTGTTGGCCATGATGCATAACGACCCATATGGGAACTATGACTCTACTAGTTTGGGCACGTATATCATTTTTTATGAAGACCAGGAAATCCCAAATGTTATAAGGAATGAGGCACCTACTACTCAAAATTTAGAGGTCTGGACTTTGATTTTTGATGGGGTTAGAAGTAAACATGGTGCTAGAGCAGGAATTTGTCTTACTACTCCAAATGGTGATAAAATTTTAAGGGCTATCCGATTTCAATTTTCTTGCACTAATAATGATGTAGAATATGAATCTTTAGTACATGGGCTCCTGTTAGCCAATAAAAAGGGAATAAATAACCTAAAAGTAAAAGGAGATTTAGAATTAGTAGTAAAGCAGATTAGAGAAAAGGCAGCAACCAAAAATGTGAGAATGAGATTCTATAGGCATAGGATTTGGGATTTGATAGAATATTTTAAAGCTTTTAACATTGAGATAATCCCTAGAAGTCAAAACTTTGAGGCTGACAAGATGGCTCAAATTGGCTCATAGTTTAACCCAGCAACTGGCCTATTGGTTAACAATGAGTTGGTAAAAGTTATAGTGAGACCAACCATCCCAGACAATGATGAAAATTGGAAAGTGTTTGAAAATGATGCTTAGGTAGTCTCTTTCTTACAACAATTAGATGAGTTTGTGGATCAATTGTAAACTAAAATTGAAGAGGCATATGGTGATCAGATTATACAATTGAGGACTAAAAAGCTCCCCAAGGGATTGATCACCTTAGAAAACTTGTTTGACCTAGAGGATGTAATTTTGGAAAAGAAAAGGTTCCAGGTAGATAAAGTAGACTATTTCAAGGTAGAGGTGAGTAATGGGGAGAGTCTAAAAGTGGGAAATTTTTCAACTAAAAAAGAAAGGGAAAAATTAATTGAATTGTGCCAGAGATATGACAGAGTCATAACTTGGAGCTATGAAGACCTTCACGGATACAATAGAGATATTATCCAGCACACAATAGAATTGACCAAGGGATCCAAGCCCATCAGATAGAAAAAAAGGCCAGTAAACCTAAGGATCAAGCCTCTAATAGTAGATGAGTTGCAGAAAATTTTAGATTCAAAAATAATATTTCCAATCAAACACTGAACCTGGGTATCAAACCTAGTCCCAGTTAGGAAAAAGAATGGGGATGTAAGACTGTGTGTAGATTTTAGAGATCTAAATAGAGCATCTCTGAAAGACCACTATCCCTTACCCTCTATGGAACAAATTTTGCAAACTGTGGCTGGATCAGAGAGGTTTTCTTTACTTGATTATTTCTCTGGGTATAATCAGATTTGGCTAGCTGAGGAAGACTAGTACAAAACTACTTTCACTACCAAATGGGGGACATTTGCCTACACGAAGATGCCATTCGAATTGTCAAATGTAAGATCCACCTTTCAAAGAGCTATGGATATAGCCTTTGGTGAACTTATAAACAAGGTCATCTTGGTCTATCTGGATGACCTCACCATTTTCTCAAAAAATGCTAATGATCATTTTGATCATTTAGAATCTGTCTTCAAGAAATGTCAAGATTTTGGGATATCATTAAATCCCAAGAAATATATTTTTTCTGTACCTCACGATAAATTGTTAGGGCACATAGTATCTAAAGAAGGGGTTTCTATAGATCCTGAGAGAATCACAACTATAATGGACCTACCTCTTCTAGCAAATGAAAAAGTAATCCAGTCCTTTTTAGGGAAGATCAATTTTGTCAGTAAATTCATATCTAATTTTTTAGGCTTGGTTAGACCAATGACACTCTTGATAAAAAAGGACTTGGTCTTCAAGTGGACTACAGAAGGAAGGCAAGCTTTTGAGGGGGTTAAGAAGGCTATCTCAGTAGCCCCAGTGCTCAAGAACCCATATTTTTCAATGCCCTTCGTAATGTATGTCTATGGAGGGGAGTCAAGTATTGTTGTTGTCCTAACTCAAAAGAATGACAAGCTAGAGGGGGAGCACCCAATAGCCTTTTTCTCAAGAACTCTCAGAGATTATGAGACTAGGTATAATTTTGTGGAAAGACAAGCCTATGCCATGGAAAAAGCCCTCAAGAAATTTAGGCATCTGATATCAGGGAACAAAATTATGATACTTGTAGCTCACCCAAGTGTCAGGGAATACATCATGGAGGGTGATATTACTAAGAAAAGAGCCAATTGGATCACTAAGATCCTTCAATATGATGTAGAATTCAGACCCACCAAACTAGTCAGAGGCAAGGGTCTATGCCAATATATAACCCAAGAGCTTGAAAAAATGTTACCTAAGGAAGCAGATCCAAAAGGAGAGACAGAGACAGTACTAAAATTACAAGAGGTTGATCAGGAATCCTGGGTCACAAGCAAAATTCAATTTATGAAAAATGGGGTTTATCTGAGAGGACTCCCTCAAAATAAGAGGAGATATTATAGGATACAGGGAGTTCATTTTGCTTTAATTGAACAAATCCTTTTCAGAAGAAATTATGATGGAAAATTGTTAAGATGTGTAGAACAGGCTAAAGCTCAAAGAATACTACATGAAATGCATCATGGAATATCAGGGGGGAATTTGTTTGCAAAGACCATAGCCATAAAGATAAGTGAAGTAGGATATTTCTAGCCTACTTTATTTGTAGATTGTTATCATCTGGTTGAAAAATGTCAATCCTACCAATATTATATGGGAATGAGGAGGAATGTAGCCATGCCACTTAGTCCTATAGTTTTGGATGAACCTTTTGCTCAATGGGGTCTTGACTTCATTGGAATGATAAATCTAGTGTCCAGCATGGGCCACAAATGGATATTAACTACCATAGACTATTTTACCAAATGGACCAAGGCAGTCCCACTTAAGGAAGCAACAGAGAATGTGATCCTATATTTTCTAGAGGGTATTGCTACTCACTTTGGGGCTCCTCGTACCATCATATCAGATAATGCTAAAGTATTTTTGGGGTCTAAAGTATCTAATTTAGCCTTGAGACATGGAATATATCTAAAAAATTCATCTAACTATTACCCTCAAGGTAATGGTTTGGTAGAATCAACCAACAAGAACTTGATAAGACTCATCAAAAGAATAGGGGCTGATCATCACAAAGAGTGGCATAAAGTGCTTAATCTAGCACTATGGGTTGATAGAATCATGCCCAAGCAGGTGATCAATATGTCTCTATATGAATTGGTATATGGAAAGTCTACCGTGATTCCCCTAAGTTTGGAAATCCCTACTCTTTAGCTGATCAAACAAATTGAGATTGAAGAAAATGGCCCCATGTAGGTCAGACTCACTGAACTTCTAGAAGTTTAGGAAAAGAGGGATATAGCCCATGATTCATTGATCAAGCATCAGGAAATGGTTAAGAATTGTTTTGATAAAAGGACTTTGAATCCTAAATTTGAGGTGGGCTCAATTGTTTTAAAATGGGATGCACGGGCCGCCAAGCTAGGTCAGCATACCAAATTTGAAGCACTATGGATTGGCCCATATAAAATCTACACATGCAAGTAGAAGAATTATTTTGAGCTAGAGTCGATGGAAGGAGAACCTGAAGAGATTCTTGTAAATGGAATCTATTTGAAACATTTCAATTGACTTGGATCTCTCATGTATTATAGTTAAATAGTTTCCCTTTCTCGTGTTGTTTTTCCATTGTTTTCCTGCTTTGATTTTAAATAAGTGTTTTAAACACATGTCGACGGCTCTTTTGAAGCTATAATTTTCATAATTTTGATCTAGCGAGAGGTGGAGTTTTCTTTTTGAGCAGGCTCAAAAGTCTTGAGGGTCACTAGTAACTGTAAAGTAAAATTTTACTCTACATTGCATTCAAATTTTCAATCAAGCACTGTAGTTTTGGTTCCCATATACCTAAGGCATAGCGGTAGAGTTTTAGAGTAGAAGGCAGGTTCATTTTTGCCTAAGTGTTGAAGTGTCATGGAAGCTGCCAAGTGTCACTATCTGAGCATGGGTCCTTTTCCCCTTTTTGTTGCTTTCATTTCATTTTTGTTCAAGTATTGAAAAAGGAGAGGGAGCTACCAAGTGTCACTTTCCAAAACACAAAGCCAACTAGCTGGCATCCTCTGAGGCCCTTTTTGTGAATTTTGAGAAGGCTAAAGGCTGTAGAATGTGCCACATTCCCAGTAGTAGCTAAGCGAAAGATTCCATGCGTCAACATCCATGTCTCATATCGATACCCATGTTTCTTATTTTTGGCAAAGGTTTTCAAAAGGCTAAGGAGTAGAATCTAATGAAAGGTGCCAAGTGGCAGTTGCAGAAGGCCCTGAACTACCTTTTTAAAGAAGCAGCAAAAGTCACCATGTGTTGGCACTTGAGAGACTTTGGTTCAACACCTGGGTTCAATACTTTGGTTCAACATAGAAAGGTGTCATTTTATTTTGTTTAAGTGCCATAAAGTAGTGGATGATACCAAGTGTCACTCCCTATCCCCTCCTTACTCCATCCCCAGAAAAAGTGGAAGACACCACATACCCCTAGCTGGAGAGGTGGAAGATGCCACATATCTTCCCAGAAGCACTGGAGGTCACCACGTGTCGATGCCTGAGAGATCATCTTTGAGTTTCATTACTGAATAAAGATTATGGTGGGCTTCAGGTGTTACTTTAAAGGTCTACAAAAACTACCAAGTGTCACCATCTGTAAGAGTATGATATATGTCCTGAGTGATACTACAACACAGCCAAAGAGAAGCGGAGAGAGTCGTGTGTCTTCGATAAATTTGGTGGAAGGCACCAAGTGTCATTTTTTGATGCCTTATAAGTAATGAGAGATTTTTTAGGAAATTGACTAAGTGTCCTCTCCCATTTAAACATAACAGAGTATCTCGTGTATCTGTTACCGCAAAGCAAAGTGGAGGGAAAATCAGTTGGAGTTAATTTGAGTAGATGGAACAGTTCATCAGGTAGATTTTTGGAGCCCCCAAAGCATTGAAGGCACCGTCTATTTGTCCCTGGGGAGTCAAGGATGGAGAAGATTACATGGGAAGGGGAGTGATGGAAGGAGATGTCTGAGGCTATAAAAGAAGAAGAATTGTAATCAAGAAAGGGGGGAATTTTTTGATAGTTTTAGACTTCTAGAGTTTATGACCAGTAATATCATTTGCTCTTGTCTCAATTTTCTTGAGTTGTAAAGTTGATATAACTGTGCATGTTTTTGTGCCTTTTATGTGGCTGGATGAATTAATAAGATTTGAACTTCATGCCTTGGTTGGTGTTATCTGTGTCATTTTCAAAGTAGTCTATATTGTAGATTTTTTGGAGTTGTAATTAGGAATGTCATTTGCTTTTGTCTCATTTTCTTGAATTGGAAGATTTACATAACTATACATGACTTCTGTGTGTCTTATGTGATTGGAAGATTCTATTAAGAAGATTGAACTTTATGCCTCTGTTTCCATTCTCTATGTCTCAGCAAAACATCCCCCTATTGTGAGCCTCTATTTCTATTATTTCAAATCTCTTACATTGATCATGCGCCTATCTGCTCTTAAATGTAATTGAGTCATATAATAGTCTCACTGTACTCAAGTTAGGATTAGGATTACACTCAGGTGTATTGCCATAGTTAGGTTTCATTCCCTGCAGTTGCATTTTTGTTTAAACTCCTATCCCTTTTCCCAACACCCACTACAAAGAAGAGACCAACTTCTCTAAAATTTGGAGGTTGTTTCAAGCCACATTGTCCCACAGCTTGAAACTTCCCATTGTTGATTGATTAAGATCAAGCATAATTTTTGTCATTAATAGATATATGAGAGGTTCCTATATATCATCTGGCTATGTTACCCTATGCAGTCGATGATAGGTTACCTTAGGTTTAAAAAAAGAGATAAGACCAGGTAGTGAAATCCATACCCCAATGCCATCATTACATATGGTGAAATGGGTAGCTATGATATGGTATCTATATGGCCACATCACTATAATATGGCCTAGCTAAGAGATAGTAGTACTAACTTTGGTATAAATAGAGGTGATAGGGCATTACATCTAGTGGATTGATCCACATCTAGTGGTATGATTGCTAGGATAAATGGGATTGCCTCACCTAATGGCATCTATAGTGATTCCCATATTTTGGTCCTAATATGTGTGAAATCCATTGGGGAAGGGAGGACTAGGGCCACCAATTCCTAGGTTGATGCTTAGGCCATGTCGTGAGAGACCATAGACTAGTCAAGCATGATAGGTAACAAAGCAAGTGGAGATGGATATAGAGGTAAGAACACTAGAGGTACCACTACCAGCTCTATATCAAGAGGAGTAGTGACCATTATAGACATAATGTTGATGGAGGTAGCAAGAGCAAGAGAGAGCAGAGACTATCTCCATCTTAGATGACCTAGTAGGCAAGCTAGAATAGAGTTAGATGATAGATATACCATTCAGGCATAGGCTAAGATGGACATGAGTAGTGACTCCAAGATTTGTTTCTAGGTGGTACCTAAAAATGAATTTCTCAAAGGATATGTGGATGTGGAGATCATCCTCAATGATCATGCAGATGGTGAGATCATGGTAGCCAACACACAAATAAGTAATAAAATATAGTTTAAATTTTGCTTTAAATTATTTGATATAGATTAAAGATAGATAGATTTTGAAATATATCAATGATCTAATATCTATCCAGTGTGATTTTTGTAGTTTTTATAGGGGATGAGGAGATCAGATGGGGGTCCCTAGTGAGGGAAATACTCCACAATGTCCTAGATGAGGTGTTGATTCCATACAAACTTACCACACTGGAGTATCCTAGGGTACCATCTACCCTAACTCAAGTGAGTTGGTTTAGACTAGATAGAGAGATTATGAGGTAGTTACAAGTGCATAGGGAGGGGAGGGGATGCAACTACTAGTAGAGGTGAGTGTAAGAGAAACATGGGTGTGGTAGGCACTGGATGAAGAGAGATCCACACATCTAGTGACCATGACACAGATGGGATAGGCACAAGCCCAAAAGAGAGTGACACATGTAGTGACCCTAACCCATATGACATAAGTACATGAGAAGGAGATGGAGACACATCTAGTGACTCTGGCCTAGTTGGCATAGGTATAAGCTTAGGTGGATCATCTACAAGGGTAGGTTTCAAGACTAAGATCTCATATAACCTCTCTACAATATTATATTTAGAGGGGTTAGATTGAGGCATCTATAGGTAGTGTGGCTAAGACACAATATAGGTAAGATGGGGCCCAACCCCACACACACACACACACACACACACACACACACACATACATACATACAAATATATATGTGTGTGTGTGTGTGTGTGTGTGTGTGTGTGTGTGTGTGTGTGTGTGTACATATATATATATATATATATATATATATATATATATATATATATATATATATATATACAATAATATATACTATGTATACATATATATATGTATATATGTATATATACATATATATATATATACATATACATATATACATATACACATATATATATATATACTTATATATATATATATATGTATGTATATATATATGTACATATATATATATATATGTATACATACATATATATATACATATATATATATATGTATATATATATATGTATACATATATATATATATATATATGTATACATATATATATATATATATATACATATATATGTATATATATATATATACATACATATATATGTATATATATATATATATATGTATGTATATATATATATATATGTACATACATACATATATATATATATATATATATACACATATATATATACATACATATGTATATATACATACATACATATATATATATATATGTATACATATATATATATATATATATATGTATACATACATACATACATATATATATATATATATATATATATATATATATATACATACATATATGTATGTATGTATGTATAGGTACAAATATGTGTGTGTGTGTGATTCATTTTGGTAGTTGTATTTTTATTGTACGTGTTGTCATTATGATTTTGGGTGTTGATGCTTGGATACATTTCTTTCTAACACATATATTTATCTATTTTTGTATATATTATAGGAAATATATGAGTTTTGGTTTCTTTTCTAGCATTATGTGGGATACATGCATGGTTAAAAAGAAATAGGCAAAAAGGAATTGGTAAAATATAATCAATCAAAAAATGTACTACACACTAGTTCATGTTTGGAGATGTGTAAGTATAAAGAACCAAAGAGTGGTAAAACAAGATAGCCATAAAGTTTGTTTTTAAACCAAGAGAAAGATTTGGCACCAAATTAAAATAAATAATCTCACACTAAATCATGTTGGGAAGTATGAAAAATAATGTAATAAAATGGAAGATCTATAAAAGGACAAATGTTATAAAAATAAAATCAATTAATTCAATCAACCATACTTAATCATGTTGAGAAGTGTAAGAGACAAAAAAAATTGAAAAAAATTGGTCTTAAATTTATAACACTAATTCAAGCTGGGAAGTATGAAATATTCAAGAAATGGTTGGATTATTACATGTAATCAGAAAATAAGAAGATAAAAGTGAAAGAGAATTGAAGTAAGCATAAAATACACTAAATCAAGTTGGAAAGCATGCCAATGATGTGTAACTTCATAATCAATCAGATCTTATCTCAAATTTGACACATGTAATTTTTATTGTGACTTGGATTATTAGATAATTTTATGAGCAAGGCCAGGTCCTATCCATGGTATTATAATGCAACTCACAAAGGTAACACTAATGAGGTGGAATAAATGTGAAAAAATGATAAAAAATGGTGTTGGTAATAAAAATGTGAAACTATGGTAATTTATGAGGAAGGCCAGGTCCTATCCATGGTCTTACAATGCAACTCACAAATGGAATCCATAGGGGAGTGATCAATGAACAAAACAACATTTCTCAAGAGGAAATATGAGGAATATAGGGAATGAAAAAGGGAATGTAAAAATCATAATTGAGGAATCTTATGAGTAGACCTTAGGAGATAGGATGCATACTAAGGACATGATAATACACTAAGTGACTAGTGACCATCAATATACAAAGGAAACATGTTATCTAAAGATATAAAGCTTTGTAGACAAATAAGTGTGCTACTAAGATGAACTTATGAAGGTAGATTGGTAAAATAAAATTAAAATGGACCCACCTTACCATGATGTGTTCCCCTTTCCTTAGGACCCCTTACAGAGCCATCAGTTTACTATGAATATTGGGTACTTACATGAGAAAGTAGGTAGCACTATAAGATTTTTTTTATTCTCCTTTTCTAATATATTGGCTATCTCACCCTAACAAACCTTAGCTCTATTATGAGTCCAAGTATGGATTTCAATCTTTTATTAGAAGAAGGAGATGTGCTTTGAATTGCATCTTGTAAGATGATTTGATTTTGAAAAATTGGAAATGTTTTTGCCTATTATATCATTGCCTTTTATTAAATGATTTAGCTTTTGAATGTTTTAAAGTATTTTTAAGATTACTCCTCCATATGGACTTGGAATGAACAAAAATGAGAGATAGAGTGATACACACAAATGAACTATAGGCGTAGGTTAAAGGAAACTAAGTAACTAAAGACAAAATTGACTAAGACACTTAGGCTTGACAATGAACTAGCATGTCTCATGTATCAACCATATATATGCTTAGTTTGTGAAAAGGGAATAAAGGGAATAAAAGAGATCCAAAGTGGACCGATGAAAGGAGATTATAATAAGATGAAATTATTTACTAACTGATCATATGGTAATAAGTACAAATATTAAATCAAACCAGGTTTGTATAAACAAGTCACATTAACAATTGGCTATGAGAAATAGAGATAAGAAAGCAAACAAATCATGAAGAGAAAATAAGGGAGTTTTTAATAAAGAAACTCAAGAAGGAAAATAAATAAATTATAAAGAAGACATCCATAAGAAAATAGAAATGACAGTATAATAAATATATAAAGTGCAAAAAGTAAAGTCACCATGTAAGATAAATAGGAATTTGACACAATTTTAAATGATATAACAAATAGATGAATATGATATTGGAGAACATGTCCAGTCCAAAATTAAAATGTAAATAACACCATACATTTATCCATAAATACTGATAAATTTTCCCACACACATTATATATAACATCTGATAAGTCTTTATGAACTACTACTAAGGTCTCATCTATCTTCAACGAAAACTAGGAAAATAATTTTCATCTAATCTCCTCAACAAAAAAGGTATGAATGATTAATGGATCATGATGAAGAGTGATAAAAATCAAGGGACTCTTAGAAGAATGCATGGAAGAAGAATCTATGGCAGATGAAGGAATCACCAATGGGGAAAAATCCATAGGTGAGGGACTCACAGGTGGAAAAGGATACATAGGTGAGGTAAGGTCCATAGGTGCAGGAATAAAAGGTGACAAAAGGACCATAGGAGGGGATGGAACCACATGAAAAAAAGGGGGATCCTTCTTATAGGAATGAACTATGGGATTAATGGTCCAATAATAGCTATAATGTGATCTTTATGGTGTTGTTGAAGGATGCGATAATGTTCAGTGTGATGGGTGCCATATTGGTGACAAAGATAATACACCTCTCCATACTTAGGAATATATTCATGTAGTGCCTTTAGATGAGGTATGGACTTGTCTAAGGACTGAGGGATAGAAGGATTTAAAGTATTAATAAATTTTTACTAGCTTATGATAGTGCATGGAATAATGGTTATAAGTGTTATGGAAGCAACAAATATGCCTATGAGTAGGCTTAGTAAAATTACTCATAGGAGGAGGTGTAATAGGATTAGAAGGAGCTTTGGAAGGCTCTCTAGTTTATTTGGTGGGGAAAATATCAATTTTAGGTAAAGGAAGAAAACCATCACCAATATAAGGTGATGGTGGGAAAGGAAATGGATTAGGCTTAATGGGATCAGAAGAAGAGATAAACTTAGTGATAATGGGAGAAAAAAATTGCTCAACTATAGTAAGAGTAAGAATGGGCTCAACTATAGTAGGAGAAGGAATGGGCATTTATGTGGTCTCTATTGAGGGAGAGGTGGGGTCTATAGAAGGCTAAAAAAGGGTCACATTAATCTCATGGATAATAAATATATAGGGGTCAGGGTACCTAGCAAAGTGGTAAGTCCCAATCATAACACAATCCATGATCATACTCTTATGAGGTTCCTTAGAAATTAGAGGTGTCAACTCCATCCATAACCTATGATAAAGAGGAAAAATAATAAAATTAATAACTATACATGATGGAATACAAGAAAAATACTAAAGCAAAGAAGAATGATAATGTCTAATCTCAATATCATAGGCTTGAACAAGACCACCTAGGAATAGATCATCTAAAGAATAACCATCATCATAGTCAGGTGTATGCAGATCAATGATGTAGGTAGGGGTGAATTTATTATTTGATTAAGTTTGATGAATATAATGTTGATTCTTAGTCAAGATAATGGGGATATCATCATAAGGAGGTTTACAATAACATGTCTACAATAAAGTAGGAAGCTGAGACATGAGGTGAGAGATCGTAAATTTTAATCTCTAAGTTGATCTCATCAGGCTCATCTTCATCAAAATGTAAGAGGTTGGGAAGAATATTCAATTATGAGCTCAATATACCCATTGTAATCTTGAGTGAAATTGATATGAAAGTTGAATCATTGAGACTCATGAAATAAAACACTGGGCAAAGGTTTAAGAGTAGGAATATTGAAGACACCATAGTCTTAGAATTGTTCAAAATTCCAAGGGTTAGTATTACCCTGAATCCTATAGATGGCTTAATTATAAGGGAATTTAATGTATTGTTAGGTAGAAGAAGTAATTGCTCCCATATAGTGAGTCCACAACATACCAAGCAAGATGTTGTAAGAGACAAGAAATTTAAATATCATTACCTTCACAAGAATAGTGATAGGTGGGATGGTAATAGGAATCCACACACAACCTAAAGGAGGCATTTTCCTTAGATCACATCCTTGGCATGTGTTGTGTGTGAATTTTAGATTATATTTATAATATTTAAGGGTTTTGATAAAATTGAGAAAGGAAACATAGGTGTCATAACCCTCATTAATCAATGCATGATTGAATTATATATTGCCTATTTAGACACTAATAAATAGAGGAGGATCACATAATCAATAAGAAATTTTAAGGGAAGAGAAGTGTCAATTGTTTCATCAACATGGATGGACATCTCTTCACATTATTTTAATATGTTATCTTTAGATCTAGATAAGGTTGTTTCACATCCTTCTAGGGGAGGATGTGGGATGTTCATTTTGAACAAGAGTTACATAAGATGATTTATATAATGTGGAGAGGTCCTCATAAGATCAATAAATTTAATTTAGGATGGGAGATTAATGAGTTATATGATGGGATCCCACTCATAATAACCCATGAGGAGATTATTAAAAATAGGTGCATAGTGATTTATAAGGTCCTTAGAAGTAGGATCCAAAGTGCATTGGAATTTGAGTTGATAAGAAGGAGAAGGTTTAGAACAAGGTTGTAAATTATGTTGAGAAGGTGAAGTACTTAGTTAAGGTGCAGGTTGAGTGTTGGTAAAGGAAATATTAATAGAATCTTGATTATCATGAGTGTTAGGTAAAGAAGATAGAGGGATGGTAGAAATATAATGGGAAGTGTTATCCAAGGGAGGAGTTAGAATTGGTTCATCAAAGGTTATAAGTTCATCTTTCCCCAACTCATTTAAGTGAGAGAATAATCTTAGATAACATAAATTTTTTGATATAATAGAGGCGTGTAGATAGGTTGAGGATCAATAAAAGTAACCACCCTTTGCATAATAGTCATATTGACCACATTATCTTCATAAGTGGGGTCAATAAGACATTTTACATTGTTGGTGGAAGGGGTGGGCTTGTCTTGGTTGTTTTGATTAGGTTAATGATTAGGAAGAGGGTATTATAGATAACCAAATGAACATTACCTTGATTCAAGGCTTGAGATTAAGTATGTGTTTCATGAGCCTTAAAAGTAATGTCATAGGTTTGTTTAAGTTTTTGAATGATATAATCATGATAAAAATTAGGACCAAGAATAAAATATATATCTAAATTATGAATCTACCTACATGTCTCATGAGAATGGCCCTAACTAGTGTGAAACCAACAAAATTTGTTGGGATCATACCAAGATTTCATAGGACAAGTGCGATCAAGTTCTCATGGTAGAGGCCTATGTAGATGCTTAATTAATTTAGTTGAGGATAAATTTTTGTGAACATTAATGATATTAGGTAAAGATAAATGAGGATTGATGTATTTTTGAGAAGGGGGAACTAGTTTCAAGGATTAGTTAGGAATAATATCTTGAATAGTGTGAATGGTGTCATAAGAGTTCATGAGACCATCATTGGTAGCATTACTATTTTTGTTATTAAGTAAAATGAGAGGACTTGTAAAATGTTGGGGTTGATCAAATTGATTCATAAGGAAATCTTGATGTTTAACTTGGTTACTGGCCTCCTCTAGAGTACATGGAGAGAGAGTGCAGACCCAATATTTTAAATTGGGAAAAAGATCATTGGTAAAGAGATGGAAAAGGTTATCATTAGCCATGTTGTGTTCACATTTTTTGGAAAATGTTTTCCACCTTTTAACAAAATATTGGGCCATTTAATTTTGAATTTGTTTCCAATTTATAAAGTGTGCTAAAGTATTCTCAAGAAGATCACTAGTTTGAAGCTCTTAGACAAAAGCATTTACTAAATCTTCCAAACTAGTAATAGAATGAGTTTTAAGTTGGTTATACCAATCTAAAGTGTCACCCATGAGGGTTCTAACTAAGAGTTTGGTAGTATAAAAGGCACTTAATTTGACCTAATATTTATAGATATTTCAAAATGTTTTTGGATGAAGAGTAGGATCAATTGACCCATTGTAAGAGATGGTAGGGGTGATACCTCTTATATCAATATTAGTAATTTGATTTGTAAGATGTTAATTTTGAAGATGTTTAAGTGTAGTATTGACAAGGGGAGGTTGAGGGATGAGATTGCCTTGGGAATCTTGAAGAGGATGTGGGGGAACATTTTGATTATGTATGCCTGAAGACATTGGTTGAGGATGAGTTTTAAGATGGAAAAGGTAATTTTGCATTCTCATCATTTGATTTGTATTATGAGCTTGAAATGTATTCATTTGTTTAAGTTTTTATAACAAGAGTTGGTGGATTTGATTGGTATTTTTATCATTATTTAAAGAATTAGAGTTGTTATTAGTGGCTTGGGTATCACTATTGGTGTTGGTAGAAACTTGAGAAGAATTTTTATAATGTGAGACACTAGTGGCAACATTTGCTTGTGTAGAAAAACATGAGCTAGTGAAGGGATGAGAAGAGGAAGCACTATAATAATGATTACCTTGGGTATCAAATGATGTAGTAGTGAAAGGACTAAAAATAGTGGGTATTAGGAGAGGCCCACTAGATGTAGAACCTACCATGTTAGTGGAGATACTTGGCATGGAGGTATAAAAAGTTAAAGAAGAAGAGGTCATGGTATGAAAAAGGGTCATAATTGAGGGAAGAGGCTAAGAATCAAAGAAAGTATTACCTCTAAATCCATGTTAGAATATGGGAGAAGGTGAATGAGGCTCTTCAACTTAACCACTAATCATGAGATGGTAAATGGTAAAAGTGTCATTTCCTTGATGTTGAGGAAATTCAAAGATGAAGAGAATTTTGGGGGTATACTCTAATTTGTGTTGATGTTCTAGTGAGAAGAGAGGATTACACTGCAAATAGGAATGAGGAGGGGTCTCATAGTTCATTATGTGAGTGGATTTATGAACATTACTCTCATCCATGAGAGTATCCCTAATCTTCTTATAGGAGACCCTATGAGGGTTGGTAAGACTCATCATGTCTATTGAATGAAACTCAATGTTTTCCTCAAATATAAAGTTCATGATGAAGGATAAATACTAAACAAGTCAAGAGAGATGTAAACATCAAGGAGATAAAAAGTAATAGAAATAGTATGAAGTTGACTAGGTCAACCTAGTACAAGAAATAGGGCTTAAAAATTATACATAGTTGATTGGGTCAACCAAGTATAGAAAATAAAGGCTAAAAAAGTGTACATGGTTGGTTGTGTTGACCTATTACATCATGGAGGGAAAACTAGACAACCTATAAGAGATTGTGTTGATAGAAAAAATTGTGTACTATAACAAGAATAATTTTGTAAGTACTTATGAAAGCAATAAATGTAGTGAAACACATAATTAATTGTATCAATTAATTTGATCCAATTGAGGCATAAAACACAAAACCTTGTGCCAATTCTAGCCAATGTATGTTTTTGCAATATAACATATAATTGAGAAAAGATCATGAAATCAACTTAGAAAGTAAAATCTAACTATGTGGTCAACTTGAATGTTGTCAAATTATTTTAATATAATTTTATATGTGATAGGAAGTTGGATATAAGCAAGGATCTAGAAAATAATCTAAGTATGGTGTAAGAATGTTTCGAATAAAAGGGATATATATTGGTAATGGTACTCGCTTAGTATTGGGGCCTACCTCCTCACTTCACATAACGTAATGATAGGGGTGATGGGTTCTTAGCCAATATAAACCATTAATCATATTTTTAAACTTAGCCAAAAAACCAATTCAGCTTCCCCCTTGGTGATGAAATCCAAGTAGGTTGGCCTTGGCTAGATAATTGTTATAATGTGTTTTAAGATTTTGTGAAAAAACCACCTGATTAGACTATCTGAACTATTCTTAAGCATGTAAGTAATAAGAAATGAAAATGTGAACTAATTACTAGTATATAAGTGTTAATTCCAACTTTGAAACATAGTACAATGTTAATTTAGTCAAAAATATATGCAGAGAATACAAACATAATTAACAGTGTCAATTCTATACTATAGAAACAAGGGTATAAAAATGAACTATGTCATAATGTCAACCTAGTTTTCTAGATAGAACATAGAATATAAAACTACGTCGATAGAGTCAATCTAGTTGACTATACAGGGGAAATTTTAAATAGTACAAAATGTGAAAAATAGAATTGTACTAAATGGTAGAAATAATAGAGAAGGATAGAAAGGAACTTTGGTGGGTTGGAGGATAAGATTGTTGTTGAAGAACCTTGATTTATACTTGCAAATTTTGCTAATTGTGTTGATTGGGTCGACAAGGCTTTGTATAAACCTATTATTGATAACCCAAAAATGTACAACATCTATTGGGTTGACCTAGTATGTTGAACCTCATGCCTAAAAATGTACATGATCGACTAGGTTGACCTATTAGTCTGAAATGGAAGTCTACAAAACTTGCATAAATAGAATAGATTTATTTTGATGTGACTATGTTAAAATTGCACACAAAATTTAGTACTATGTTGATATAGTCAACCCAACATCACAAATATATGAAAAATAAAATGATGAAATAAGTGAATAAAAAACTGCAAGTGTTAGATTCACATCAGGCTCACTAGAGTATATGCAATAAAAAAATACATCATGTCTTTAAATCAATCCTAAATCAGAGAAGATAGATCATACCATATACTTTTGATTAGGGATACATTTGTTAAGTGGTAACATGACCAATATGGATATTTTATAGACCCTATTAGGGGATATCTTACCATAATACACTGTGCTATGGAGGGTTCCAAATCCTCCAGTCTAACACAATCATGTAATAACCGTAAGGGGGTCCTGAGATTTGATATTTCACTAAACTAAGAACAAGTAAATTATAGCCTAATATAGTGTTCACCAAATATTATGGCATAAAGTGGGGGTTAGAAACAATAAAAATAAAAATGCATGTAATACATATACTCATGTCAATGTATACAAAATCCTAATGCATAGAAGTGAAGTAAAAATTCATATCTATCTACTCTTACAAAGGAGAAACAAAGTTAGGAATACTTACTTTGGAAGATGAACCCACCAAACCTCAATCTCTCCCTTGGCCATGGTGTTTTGTAAGAGGTTGTTGTGGTATGTAAAGATAATAAAGACAAATTAGTTCTAGGTTATATAACCTATCAATGTATCTAAAAGACTTTTCCACAAGACAAGATTTGTATCTCTAAAGAAAGTATGAAACCCTAAGATTTGCTTCTCAAGTAGAATGGTCAATAATTAGATGTTCATTCACTCTTAATTCTTATTCTCATAATAAATGATGGAAATGAACTTGTATATATAGGTAGATTTGACCCTTAACCCTTCCAAAAATCCTAGCCAATAGGGTCGATCTAGTTAACCGAGTACAATTTCAGACAATAATTTTAATAAGTCATGAGCTAAGTCGACCAAAGGCCAAACTAATTCCTAAGTGAAAATAACCCAAAACTATACAAGGTTGACCTAGTCAACCTAGCACAACTAACTAATAAAAAGGGATTAAGGTCAGGAATAGGAGAATAAAATGTAGAAAATGACTAGAAAGGGTATAACAAAGAAGAACAAGCTTAGGGATAATGGTTTCAAGAGACAAGTGTGTAGATAAAAAGTGGAAAAATGGACAATGATCCTATGAATAACTAATGGTTTTCCCATCCCTTTCTTGGTGCACCCCTTAGGGTGTGCACTTAGAGAGATTGAGACTTGATGGGTTCCTGCAAGATAAAATGTGTCAGTAATTGATAAAAGTTTTAAAATATTATGTGTATATAAAGGCATCATATGAAAAATTGGTAATGATGAAAAAATTAACTTCTTAGAAGATGCATGGCTACCCTCCACTCACCTATTCTCATAGTAGATTTGGGATGGATACTATAAAGACCTTAAGAAAATATGGGGATAAAAAATTAAATATTATTGGGTAATGAATGAAAGTGTAAAAAGATGGAAAATACTCCCTTCTAAAGGACTCTTAATAGAAGGATCACTGGCTATTCAGTCCCTCAACTCTTTGATGAGTTAGATCCATATCCCTAGATTTTAGAAGGAAAACCACTTTATTTAGACTACTAAAGATAATGGATCCTACTCAGTGGCATCAGGACATGTCACTGATCTTAATCTAGAAAGTGAATGGAATTTTTGGAAAAATATTTGGGTCTAGAATTTGACTCTAAAAGTAAACTTTTTCTTTTGGCTAGCAATATAGGAAAAAATTCTAATGGTGGATAATCAAGATAAAAGGGGATTGATAGTCCCTAATAGATGCCTTATATATAAAAATACTGAGGATTCAATCCATCACCTATTCCTAGTGTCTTTCATCTTGACACTATTTAACTCATGACTATATAAATTCAACCTAACGTGGGTTAAACTAAATAAGGTCATTGACCTCATAATGCAATAGAAACCTCCATGGAATCTTCCATATCTATAATTTTTGGGTGCCTAGCTCTTCCACATTGGTTTTGGTGTGTTTGGAAAGTCTACAATTATTGCTTTTTCTTAAACAAAAGGCACTAGCTTGAGGGGATTTCCTCCTTCTTTGTTAGGACATTTATTAAAATTATAAAGTTCCCCCCCAAAGACAAAAAACTTAGATCTCTTTCAGCACTATATATTTTTAGCAACTAGGGCATAGTTTCACACTTAAGCTCCCACTCAAAATATCTTGTTCACAAACATACAAATGGAAGGTTCCACTGGAAGGTTGGGTAAAATTAAACTTTGATGGTTCATATAAAGGTAACCTAGGCCCTACAAGTAGGGAAAGAATCATAAGGAACTCAAAAGGAGAGATGTTAGTTGCTTATGCGGGACCCTTGGGAACCCAAACTAATCACCTTGCAGAGGCCAAGGTGACCCTCTAGGATATCTAGTTAGCTTCTAGACACAAACTTAAAATAATCATCATAGAAGGTGATTCATTAAATATCCTAAAAGCTTTGGAAGGGTAAACAACCCCCTCTAATACTATCAAATACATTATGGATGATGCCAAGTAACTTTTGAGGGGTATGACAGATATTCAAATTATGCATATTTACTGGGAAGGAAATGGTGTATCAGATGAACTCACCAACATTAGAGTAGAACTCCACCTTTTAAACATTTAGCATGAAGGAGGTAATGTTCTTAATAACATCTTAATCCTTACAAAATAAAAGCACTACTATTTGAATGGGACATCATGTCACCACATACACATAATATTTTATTTAAGGGGTGATTTTTACATATGATGATCCACAATTATGATCATATAAGGAGATGTAATTGATATAAGGTGATAACGATGGGATTCTCAAGCACCATTCACATTATTCAAACTCACTCTCTTGAGAATGATCCGCTTTCTTGCCTCAGCTATGTTGCCACTACATTTATAAGAGGAGATAGAGAAAGGATTTAGCCTAACTCATGCACAAAAGTGTGGGGGAAGAAAATGGTTTGGAAGAAACTTAAATGCAGGGTTCTCATAGAGTTTATGGTGAGAATCACTGATCATGATGTCAATGTGACCTAATATTTTGGAGCTACTTGGAACAAACACAAGGTGATAATTCATAGTATAAAAATCACTATTATAGAGGAATTTATTAGGGAGGATACTGGCATGTACAATGAGGAGATAAAGGCCTTCAAGGACAAAACCAAGAAGTAGGATCTCTTTCAACAATTTTTTTGCATGGATGAGTTTTTGAAGACTGATAAGAAGGGTTTACCCTTGGTGGACCTTCCTTGACATTGGCTAGAAATTTGTCTCTATGTAATGAGTTATATGACCTTAGAGGGTAAATATACCCTGATATTTCCTCATCATTTTTTATAATTGGATCACTTTCTAAGCTATAAGATAAGCATGCCTTTATTATTAATTGAATTTCTAGAATACATTGCCCTAGATCATCAAATAAACAAGACCAACCCTATCCTACACAAGGGGATTATTTTGCTTCTCGTCAAATATGACCAAACCCTACAAGGGAAGGAGGTCCTTCAGGGGGATCCTCCATTGATGAGGACTCTTAAGAGGACTCCTTAGAAGAGGATCCCACATTTGGATCCTACTAATATTTTGTGAGCACCTCCCAAGCTAGTGTTTCTAAAACCCGTGCCAATGAGTTTCCCCTCAAGCTCTTCATACCCAAACCCAAGTTAGTCACCCTTGATGATGGAACTTCTGAGGAGGCTACCTAGAAGGGTAAATCTATACTATTAGAGGAGATGAAAAATAATTAGTAGATGGAGAAATTCAATTAAAAGGTATAGGAGGAAAGGATGACCCTAACTATTATTATACAAGAGTGGAATCCCCATCACATACATGCTAAATCTACTATGCAATCTTTCATTCAATCCTCTAACCATACTGATACCCCTATCAAACAATTGTCAAAGATGATGAAAACCCTCTTGCATGGTTCCCCCAAATTAGCCCCCATAAATAAGACTCCTTTATAGGTCCAAGGGTAGAAGAATCCACATATGATTCTTCTATGAGAGATAGTAGGACTTGGAAACCACACATGGGATAAAATCTCAAAGTTTAAGTAGGATATCCCTATGAAGAATTCTGAGAAAAAAGATCCACTAGAGGGACCTCCTCCTAATCTTTTATGTTTTTTTCCCCTGATTTAGGTATGTTATAGTTAATTTTTATTGGTCATCCTTGGTTTGGCCTATTAATACTTCTATATTACATTTTTATGGTTTCAAGATCCCTGTAAAACCTAGTTTTGTACCCTATCAAATAAAAATAATTATATAACATTAGTTTATATAAATGAAATTTTAAATTGATTGCATTACATGAATATAATAATAATTAGTTGTTTGATAATACATAAATTTGAATTTGAAATTTTTTATTACACACAAATAATTCAATATTTGTTTTACTAATCATGCTTTACGAATCTAAACATAAGTAAGTGCCTTCAAAATCCAGCATGAGAAGAATGAGATGTTAGATCCTTGTTTTATTGAAAAATGCATCATATTAATGCCTTAGATAATTTTATATTAATTATAAATATGGAGGAAAATCCTTAGAATATTTTATTATTGATCTCCAATGGTACTATTGATTAAGAACTACATTTGGAACATATGTTTTTGAAAAACTATGGGCATCATTTTCATTTGGATTTCTACCAAGGAAAATAAAAAGTATTTTGTTAATTCTTAATAATAAAATATCATTTTATAATTAAAATTTAATAAAATTATTTCCCATCATCTAGAAGAAGTGATTATATTTTCATTCATTTTATCATCTATTTATAATAGATACACATGATTGACATGTTTTTCCTTGATGCAAACATCTAAAACAATATTATGTCATATGATATGAATGAGATGACCTAGATACATGATTAATAAGAAAATATTACACATATTAATAATACATAACATAGAAAATTAAGTGAGAAAATGTCCAATGCAAATAAAAAATACATGGTAGTTGATATTTAATAATCGAGAAACTATATAACCCCAATACAAATATATCCTTCTTCTCACTTCTCAGATAATCTTCACAAAGCCCTTCAAAATATTTTCCACACACAATTATGAATTTACCAATTTATAATTATGTCTCAAAATAGGGATAAACCCCTATTTATAGTAAAATGTGAAAGAAGATAATTATTGTAACCAACGAGTCCAACCATCCTGAAAGATGTTTAAATCATTAGTAAGTATTAAACAAATATAACTTTAAATTTTATTTTTATAAAGTTTTCACCTCATGTTAATAAATAATATATTATTCTTTTTTAATTAATTACCAATGCAAGATCAAGGTCAATTAAGTCCACTTAGACCTTAAATCCTCTAACACTCTTCCTTAATGTTAAGTGGAGATAAAAGTCATAGTCACCTTAACAAAATAATTATACTACGCATATAATTTGAAGGATTTTAAACCTTTATCATGCAAAACATCACCTTTTAAAACAAAATAAATTGTAATTCATAAACTAATTGAAGGTAAGTTTAGGTTGGCATGGTCGTGAGATTACATCTCATAGTTTTTCATGAATAATCAACAAAGTATATTTGGAGCCTTTTATAATATAAAGACCTGTATTACAAAGTATGATTTATTGTCTTGGGGTATAAAAGTGAAACTTTTACACAAAGTTTAAAATTACATAACTTCCACATGAAATTTACAATATTTTATAAAAATAAGTATAGAAAATAAGAAGGAACACATGGCCATTATAAAGTAATATTGTCATGCACACTCCCCCTCATTGACAATTCCAAGAGGCCCAACATTAATTGAAAATGATATAACTTGATATCACCAAGTGGTTTTATGGAGATATCTACCACTTGTTCATTTGAAGGATAAAACTATAGATTAATATCATCATTAAGGACCTTCTATCAGATAAAATGCACCTAAACTTCAATATGTTTAGTTCATTTGTGTTGCATTGGATTTTTTATCAGAGCTATATAAATTTAAAACCTACACAAAATTTAAACATATATCCAAAAGTAGATTCATGATACCATAGTATGGTTAGGATCAAAATAATTGAATACATAAAAATAAGAGAAGACATATGTTTATACGTGGTAAAGCAAATCTTAAATAATCAAGTCATGTTCTACCAACCTTTTCCTTGGGGAAGCATTTTCTATGTCAAATATATTGGTTATAATTCTCCATTAACTTTCCTTTCTAAGCCTATTCTTATCAAATGTTCCACAATCTAGAATTTATTTTCTAAAAATAGGGATACTTTACTCAAGGGTTGTAAGTGGAAGCTTGGTAATGATCAAAGTATTATTATTTTAAAGGACCCTTTGATTCTAAACCATTCTCTAAAATCTATTATTCTTTGGCATCATATTGTCATTGGAATATCTTATATATTTGGGGATATGGTGGTTGATTATATATAGGTTTGCAATGGTAAAAAAAGTGGGAAACATTTAACCCTTGATGATGCAGATGTTGCTTTAACAATTATTATTTTTGAGCTTAATTTTATTCTCTAGGATAACTATATTATAAATCTACAGAGGGAGGATGAATTAATTTGGATTAATTCATCAAATAGAATATATCAAGTTAATTCTAGATATATGAAGCTTTAAAATCTGACAGATAGGGGAAATCCTTTGGGAAAGATTTGGAATAAAAATCTAATTCCAAGAATCAACATCTTTAGCTAGTTGAGTATCTAAACAAAATTCATACATTGGATAATTTAAGTAAAAGAGGTCTTCAAGTGGTTAATAGGTGTGTTCTTTTTGAGAATTCTTAGGAATATATTAATAATATCTTCATTGACTCCATGTTTACTTTCCACATTTGGGGTTCTTTGATTCAAAGATTCAAAGTTTCATGGGTCCTTTCATCTCTAATGGAGGCTTGGCATGATTGGTATTGTCCCTTTATTAGCCAGGAGCTTGTGGAGATTTGGATTTTGGATTTTCAACATTTTCTAATGGGAATTTAGAAGGATTGTAATAATATAATCTTTAGGAATAATTATAGCTTATTTATTAGAGTCTCTAACAAAACATTTTCCCTCTTATTTAAAAATTTCAAGAATATAAGGTGGGGAAAAAGGTATCCTTTCTTGAAATTTGAAGAAAATATTGCTAAATATTATAAGCTTAACCTTGACAACATTCCTTTGGTGGGCCCCAAGATAGCCTTGAGAAAATTAATAAGATGGATGACTTATAAACCAAGTTGGGTTAAACTTACTTTTGATGGATCCTCTAAAGGAAATTTTGGGATTTTAGGAGGTGGAAGGGTAATTAAAGACCATCATGGGGAGCTTGTTTTAGATTATGAAGGAAGCATGGGATTCCAAACAAAACATTTCATTGAATCTTTACCAACCTTATAGGTAATATAGGTGGTTATTGAGTTGGGTTATAGATTCTTATGTATTGAGGGAAATTATTTCAATATTATTTTTCATTTAATAGGATAAACCCATTTTTTATAGGGACCTATAACCATGAGAGTGAAATAAAATATTTTAAATAGCCCCTTCACAACTGAACGAGCAAAAATAAAGACTAAAACCTAGATAAAAATAAAACCAACAATATAAAATTAACCAGATTATGTGAAAGGACCCTCCTAGGTGTCTTCAGTAGCCGAATAGTATTTTGATTGCATGGTCTATATCTCATATAATAGATGAAATTATTCTTATAAGTAAAGGGTTTTAAAAATTCATCTTCTAACATACATATAGAGAGGGTAGTATGCTTGTATATTCATTTGCTAATAGAGGGGTTGAGACAAAGGAATTCAATGTATGGCATGATATGGAAATTTTTCCCAATTATATAAATGATATTATCATGAAATAAAAAATTAATCTTATGTAGGGATCAGATCTTACATAAGTAGTGGTAAGTAATAATATGCTTTGGTTTGTGTGTTTTAATTATGCTTAGTTATTATAACTTTCATAATCATACCCTCCAATGGTATTCTTTTGATCATCATAATACTGATAGCTATCACTATAATTATGTAAATAATATTTCTAAAAGAGAATTCATTTGGTTTAGAAGTATTCAAAGTATGAATTTTGTTAAGGCAGTAAATAGGTTTATGACTATGGGTGGAGATTTGAACCATATTGAACCTATGAATACAGATAACATTAGAAATAAGCCAAAGATATGCAAAATTTTGCATATAATGGGGTTAACAAGTTTCAATAATCACATATGTGGATATCATATGTATCTTTCTCATCAATTTACAAAGCATTAGGTGGATCAAGTAGTAAAAATAAAGATAATCTCTATTAAAATCATAGAGGAGTTTATTTCTAGGGTTATTAGACTTCAGATCAAAGAAAACAAGTACATCAAGTTGACTACAAATCAAGAGCAAGAAAAGGAAAAATTCCTAGTTGGGGATGAAAATATTACTATATTCCAACGTGGATTCAAGAGAGAATAATTTTAGGTCCCATTTGATGATGTGGAAGAATAAACAATTAGGTATGTTACTTTAGATGGTAGATATAATGTAGTTCATTATTACCATCTTCCTTTCCTCAATTGTATGAGACATAAAATTATTATGAGTATTCTATTTTATATCCTGTATTCTTTGGATCATTTAGTCAATGAATTTTTAATGGTTAAGAAATTTGAGCAATTACACCATGCTATAATATTCTTTATATATAAGTTATTCCAAGCACAAAACCCTTCTTCGTAGTCCTTGATTACAAAAAGGAAAAACATCAAGATCAATGTCTCAGCCTCTTTGCCTTCAAAATAGTTGCTAAAGAGTAGTGAAAAACCTTAATCAAAAAATAATTATGATAATAGGGTAGAAAATAGGAAATATGGGGATTTTAGTAATCAAATTCTATAAGTTTCAGATGTTGTGACTGACATTGAGTAGACAGACAAGAATTTTGGCATCGATCACAATATTCCTAATGAGGTAGAGTAAGTTGATAAATAGAATATACAAATGGACACTTACATGTTAGAAAATAGGGAAGGGATGAATTTGAGTCCTAAAGTCAGTAAATAAAAGAATCACATATCTACAAATAGGGAAGGAATGAATTTGAATCCTACAAGCAGTAAAGAAAAGAATGACCATGTACAAGTAAAAATAGGGGATCCTAATCTACAGGCTCAGGCATATTTTGAATTGAATTCTTTTAAATATATTGTTAAAAATAAAAATAAATTGAAAATTTTGGAGGATGAGGTTAATATTCACAAGGCATTTCTATTTTCCTTCATAAATGACAACTCAATATTGAAATAAGAGGTTAACAACTTTAATAAAAAGGATGGTTTGTATTGTAGTGGGGAGAAGGAAGCTAAAATGACATCTCAGATTGACATTTTTTTTGAAAGAATTAATAGGATGGAGAATGAGAAAGGATAACTCAAACAAAAACTAAATATTCTAGTCAGTTTTAATAAAATAATAGTGAATAATGTAATGTCAAACATGGAGGGTTTATCTATGTTCTTTAATAATGCCAACTCAGGTGAAAATGATCCTACTCCTAAGAAAAAGCTTAAAGGATTGGCTTGTACATCTAAAAATTAAAAATTGGGAAGTGGTTTTGAGAAAAACTTCAAATCACGACTCAGGAATGGACAATAGCTTATGATTAATGGAAGAAAAATCATTGATAAATCTTTATATTTTGTATTGGAAGTTGTGAATTAGTTGTTTTTGTGTTGTATCTTTGTTGTCACTGTCTAATGAACTTGTGTGTTCTTATTATATTTTGGAATATTTTGGTCTATATAACTAGCCATTGAGGTGGTATTTTGTATGGGTAGGGTCCCTCAAAAACTCACTTTTACCTTTAATAAAAATAATCAAGTCATCTTTTAGGAAAACAAGATCACTACTTTGATTAAAAATTTAGTGACTAACATAAATTACTGTATGCAATTTATTATTGTATGTCTCCAATATTGACAAGATAAGCATCCCCAATTATCATGCGATGCACATACAATAATTTTAATAATAATATGATACTAATTTTAGCCAAAAATTAGATATTTTATTAACAATGATTCATTTTATAATTTGAGTCTAATCAAAACTTTGAAAGTTTAATATGACCCAATTTTCCAATTATATAGAATTGGATTCAAAAAATATTGAGGTGTGTAACCTCTCATACATTAAATATGGAGAAAACTAAAATAAATAATTTCATATATGTATGAATAGAATGCTTATTAAATTAAATGACAAAGAGTTAATTAATAATACAATCTCTATTTATACTTTGTATTTAATAACATATCTTATCATTAAATGAAACATTTAAGCATGTTAGAATGAACTTACCCCACTAACCAAAAGAAAGCATCTTTAACAATTGAAACATAAAATGTCCCAAATGATCTTATCACATGTAACAACTAAGCATTATCATCTTTGTCAAATTAAGCATGATGTTATGCATATATTTTATTTCAATACTAACTCATATGAATTGAAAATATAATGTTAGTATATTATATTCACTTGATTATCTATAAAAAAATATATCTACTACAATATAACTATTATTATAAATTAGTAAGAATCAAACTAAATAGTTTTACTAATAAATATAAATATAGTTTAGACATTATCAAATTAGTTAGTAACCAAAAAACTATTATAATGGTAAATTGTAAGCCATGAACATACATGTATTTTGGTGTAGAAAAAATGCAAAGATTTATTAGGGACTATATTTAGAATATGGACATTAATATGTATGGTTTCAGCCCATAGGAACTTATAAACATTTGTAGAATACAACATTGTTCTAGCCATTTCTATAATGGTGCATTTTTTCCTTTCAACAATACCATTTTTTTTAGGGGAATAGGGAGTTTTTATTTTCATTTTAATACCACAAATAATGCAAAAATATTAAAACTTTTCACTAATATATTCACCACCATTATCATATCTTAATCTCTTAATATAAAAACTAAAAGTATTTTCAATAATAGCTTTAATTTCCTTGAATTTAGACAATAATTCATATTTTTTTAATGAAATATGACCAGATCATTCTATTATGATCATCTATAAAAATAATAGCATACCAAGAAATATTAAAAGATATATCTTCAAGAGTTCCTACAATATCACTATGAATTAATTATAAAGGATGAGAGGAATTCACATCATGATTTTTGTGAAAGGGAATAGTATTACCACATAAGTAACCTTCACAAGTTTCATGATGGGAAGAGATAGAAGGTAAATCAATAACAAAATTATGAGTAGACATACATTGTAAACTTATAAAATTAAATGTTTTCAATTGAAATTTCATCCAATGAGGAGATGGGACAAGCTTATCCTTGTTCAAGTGAGATAATGGAACCACCTCAGGGTTGTGGGTATCCCTATTGAAAGGTGGATCTCTAAATTAGGGGCTAGCTCCCCTTGATGCATCACTTAAAGTACATACATTACTAATAACACTTAGAGATGAAAAGGGATACAGATAAGATGAAATTAAACAAAGTTTATAGGAGGTGATAGACCAAAATATTTTCTATACTCATACCCTTATCGTGCACTTAGAACCAAGAACAATTTGCATATACACTTCACCCAATGTCAATTTTCCTTTTCACATTAATGTTTCAACATGGGGTCTTGGAGATAGCATAGTCTAGGAAGAACTAAGCAATAGGCATTCGAAGACAATCTATTGAGTAGCCTACTCACTACACCTACAATTTACTTTGACACTTCTTGCTAGCATGCAAAAGAGATTAAAAACACAAAAGGTACTAAGGAGAGTAACATGTGAAGGTAGACAAAACCTACACTTGCACAAGACTAACATCCATTATATATACTTAGTGAAATATTTGAATGAGGTAAAACATTTTTATTTATTGATTCCAAGAAAATTTTGGTAGGTATTCACCATACCTAGGTATAGAGATCATACAACATCTAAGAAGGCTCAATTTATAGAAGAAATGGGAAGAGATAGAGAAACGAAGTCCAAGAGTCACTTGGACATGTGTCAACTTGCTCAAATCAGTTACAAATGCATTAGAGAGAAAGATGGGGTGAACTACATAGTGTCAAGAGTTAAAAATGTCATTTGAAATCATTTATGACTTGAAAATGGTTTATAAACTCCTTCCCATGCACATAAAACTACCCTTAATAATTGGCCTTCCAAAACTACCTTGTAACTATAATTGATTAAATATGATGATGGTTCTAATTAGGAGGGGTTACTATCAGGTCCTCACATGCATTAGAGAGGCTTCTGATCATCCCCATCATTATAGCCATGTACCATCATCTAAGATAATCCCAAAATAGCCACTTTCCCTACATCTCTCAAACTTGGCACCGAAAATCTTCCAATTTTGAAAAATTATCCATGCACATGGAGGGATGATAATTTTAAAAGGTGTACATAGCATCAGTTTCATCAAATAGACCTTAACAGGCCTCCCAAATGAAGTTTCACCATTTTTTTCCATGTGTTCACTAAGCTGGTTGAAATGAGAGAGTTGGTAGACACACTTAGGAGTTGATATATATTATATAATAATAATGGGGACTTATAAAAAGTCCTAATATCTCCTCCAAAAGTGATTTGGTCTCTTGTAAGTTCACCATGCATACACAACATAAAAAATGGTTAGAATAAGCTCTATTTTTCCTTATTACATATAGATCCATATAATATAATATAATGGATCTGATAATAATGGATTTTTAAATAACTTATCTTCAGCACACATGGTCAAATTCATCCATCTATATGCACTTTTAGGCTCATTTTGACCATCAGGTCCTAAAATGAGGTTTATACTGATCGAGTCCATAGTTTTGTTGTAGGAGTCTATAGCTAGATTGATGGAGTCCATATATTTTATAGTGGATTAAAAATATCTAAAATACCCCTAAAATCATTTAATATTCAATTGGAAATCATGGATATGGTCAAAAATGTACATGACCCTCAATTTGGCTTTTAGGCTTAAGGGTTTCCTTCATGCATGACTATAACCCTTCTAGGTTAGAGCATATTTCTTGATTTAAAAGATTATATAAATTTTTTTTAAATATTTTTTTAGGTGTCCTCCAACTTCTTGAATCATCACTTTGGCTTTCCTGACCTCTGGTCCATCCATCTCACCACTTTTCCTTCAAACTATCTCCTCATGCATGAGAAAATTGCCCCTACTCTAAGACAAAATATAGAGGGTATACACCATTATTATTTATATAAAAACTATTGAATAATATTATTTGAATATTAATGGTAATATATAACAAATTATATATTCTAACTCCTCTATTTTACCGTCCAAATCTTCAAATTCCTAAGGTAGACTTATGAGCAAGCAACCTGTGAGGGTAGGTAGGGTATAGGTTGGGTTTGGAGATTTTGGGGGGTTTAATTTGAGCTTGGTTAGGAAATTTAGGGATCATAAATTATTCCCATGATTCATTAAAACCATCCCTAAATATTTACCCCTCAAACACCTTATGCCTTTGGAGTTATGGACTAGGTCTTTGACTACCCATAAGGGGAACCCTATTTTAGGCCTAGTTGTAGATGATTTTGAACTTGGTTTATGTTTTAAGAACAAAAAAAAATTACTTATGATGTTATAAATCTCATAAAATTTATTTTTTATCATTTTTATAATGCTAAACTTCATTCCTTTCACTAGTTCATCCTCCATTCCCAAGACTGAGACACTTGCTTGTTCAGGACTGAGACACTCCTAAAATCCTAGATGTAGGTCTAGGTCTGATCTTTGATTGGTGTTTTTGGACATCCTTTCCATGGTTATTATATTATTATTCCATACTCATTATATTATTTTTTTTAACCTTAAATACCTATCAATTTCTTGCTTAGGTCCTCCATCAAGATACCTCTGTCTTGATTGTCACAGTCATGGCTCTACCTTGTAGGTGCATCTTTGGCAAGGATTAGGCATTTTATATGGTGTATTTAGGTTTGTCATGAGTTATCTAGAATATAAATTCACATTCATTTCCCATAAATCCACCTTTAAGTCTCTAAATGAGTTCTAAACCTCTAACTTCTACCTCACTACCTGTATACTCTTTGATTAATTGTGTTTATGCATTTTGGACTACCTATAGGTGATATTGGGGAAATTCGAGGCTTTTTTGAGATGTTTTGGCTTACCATGAATATTTTGGGATTAAAAAACATTCTAACCACTTAAAAACCTAGAAAAATACCAAAGAATTTAACCCCCAACTCATTGTCATATAATCTTGTTGTAGATGGCCTCTTTGAGGCCTATGTATGGACAAAGGAGGGTACATTAGTGATCAAAACCCAAACTACACCCTTTCTCTTATCATTTCAAATCAAGATTACCATTTGGATAATTTATGATTTATATCCCTTCATGTCATAGCTTAGGATCACAAATGGAAGTGCAAAGTCACTTTTTACATCCATACCCTGTAGGTGTTCACTACCTCTTTTCAATGGTTTTTTGGAAACTTTGACACCTTGACACTCCATCTTCCACTTATCCTTTACTTCTAAAAATTGGCACAGTTATTATAGGTGGATAAGTATTCAATATTTTCCAATATTAATGTCTATATCACATTTAAATTTCATTTAATTAATCCCCCAAAAACTTCCCAAGCCATTATTTGTAGCTTTTAGGGACTGTTAGCCCAATAAAGTAAACTCATCCTCTTGAATGGAAACTCCAACTTACGTAGAATTTTCACCTTCATGGCATCAAATATAAGAACATTTTATCATTACAAATCCTAAAACATAATTCCACCATGCTTTTACTTTTCACACCTCTATACAAACCTCTTGGAGCTCAAGTATGGTGAATGCGAACTAGCTAGATATTGAACAAGGAAATTAGGCAATTTGCTTTGAAGGAGTATGCCAATTTGATCTCTCACAAGATGATTCAATGGAATAACGTTGAAAACATGAATTCAATAATAATAACATCACTATGAATCCCCTTCCATATTGGGAAAACCTAGATTACACACCTAAGCAGTGAACTTGAGAAACAAGCAAACTTGTAGATCTCCTTCAAGGGCAATGAGAGAGAAAGTGTTGCATGATGAAAACATGATGGAGATAATCTATTTAAACCTAGAAAAACTTTATAAAACTCACATATCTTCATGGATTCCTCAAAACAAGAAATAGGTGCACAACCATACCCCTCTTCAATGTAATTTCATAAAAGGTTGGTTGGAGTGTTAGTATTTGTTCATAAAGGAAAAGGAACCAATATAAGACTTATTTACATGAAAGTGAATTAGACTAAGATTAATATCCACCTATATAATAATTCTTCTTGACTCTACTTGTATGGCTCATAGCGAGTGTTTGAACTTGCCCTTCCTTAGCTTGCCAATGGAAAAAGAAGAAAAAATGAGTTGCAGATGAAACTTTTTATGAAATATATGAAATATAAACATGGATATGACTTGTGGGAAGGTGAAGAGGCATATAATTAATCTTTCCACCTATAAGTGAGAGGATCCATTCCATACAAGTGCCTAAGAGGCCCTAAAAACATGGGGAAACTACCCTTTTTAGTATATCTAATTCTTGGCCTATAATATGCCTAATTTTTACAATCTCTAACCTCTCCCACGTTAACCATATCTTGATGATAATTTCATCTCTTTATCCATCCATATAAATCATCTTTTTGAGCTAAAAGGTGGTCCCACAAGGCATTTTTGACATATTGAACATGATAAGAGCAATTAAATGACTTATAAATATCCTAAATCATATTAAAAACAATATTAGGACTAAAAATATAATTCATTATTTTGACTAGGTTTGACCCTATTTGGACTAGGGTTGACTTTCATGGACTTGACTAGTAAAAGGGGTTAGACTTGAACCAAGGTTAGGCTAGGGATAAGTAAACATCTAGATAAATAATGAAACCCCTATAGGACATGAAAAAAATTATATAAATTTTATAAATGTATGGGTTTCTTTGGTCAACACTTTTGGCAACTCCTAGGGGTAACATGCTTGCCTATGTTATAAACTAGTAGCCTTATCCTATCCATTGGGCAAGTGAGTTAGAACACACTTGGAAACATCAGGGCTAGACCTTAAAAATACCAATAAGACAATAATATTACCTCAAAACACACAAATGGAAATAATAATCACACACAAAGACTAAAATAAAGACATCACTTGTGCTTCTAAGCACTTAGGGAAACAAGACACAACTCAAATCAAATAAATATGTACATTCATCCTAATCATACCTCCCTTCCTAGATCAAAATGGAAGTACCTCAAGTCTCTTTCCTCACTAGATGAGTGAGGATGTCAATAATGCTTCTTCTTGTATGGGGTGCTAGATGACTCTTGCTTTATCTTTGCTCTTTGTCTTTATTCATCATCCAACAGAGCCATCTCCCATACATTCTCAAAGTAGGCAAGGTCCTATTAAACCTTGAAGAAAGCTTCAAACCATTGTCCCTTCATCTTTTCATGACAAATTTGTGTGTCCATGCATGGGAAAACTTGTTGGAAATCAATCTTTCTTTGAAGGATCTCATCATCCTTCTCAATGGTCACAATGTCTTCAAACTCTTCAAAGGCCATTGTATCATAACCATGTGGAAGTGTTACTTTCTCACATTATTCTTGGAAGTTAGTGGAGATAGATTCATAATAGGTTATTGAATAAAACTTCAAATCATCTTCAAAAAATACAAGATCATCATAAATTGCCTCATTATGATCTAGGCTCTCTTCATGATGTTGCTCCTTAACACATACCTACTCTCCATCGTCTTATACTTGTTTATTTAGGAGTTTGGTCTTCTCACATTCCTCATAGTCCTTAAACATTTGAATTTAGATTTGCCACATGTACCCCTCTTAAGAGACATCCTCTTGCCTATAATGGCCAGTAACTAGCTCTAAGGAACTCGTAGGCTCTTTATGGGCCTCAGATTCACAACATATTCTCTCAAAAATCTACCATATAACCTAATCGTGTGACTGGTCTACCTCATGAAAAGGAGAAATAATAAAGACATTGTTCTCTTCTTCTTTGGTGTCTAAGAGAACCTCTTTCAAGACTTCTTATTCAACATAGGGTTGATCTTCTTCCTTCTCTTCACAACTTGCAATCAGCCCATCTTCCTCTTCAATCCAATCTAAGATTTCAATCTCATCTTCCCTTTTAGTGATGTCAAGATTAGGCCTTTAAAAAATAGGGAGTTTGGCTAAATGGGATTGCCAAAAAGTAACAGAATTTTAATCATTATAGGGGCAACATTGATTAGTTAGATGAGAGGGGGAAATTAATTCAATTGTCTTTTGAGGAGGGTTGGGAGGGAGTTGAATGATTTCAGGTTTCTCTCCCCTAACAAATTCTCCACATAAGCATGATTTTTTCCTCTCTTCTCTAGCTACCAATGGCTCTTTCCCTCTTGAAAAGGTGGGTTCAAAGGTATCTTCATGGGGCTGAGGTGATAGTAATGGAGTGAATGATATATCTAGGAAAATTGAAGTCTCTTTGGGGTTGGCCTCTTGATGGCAACTTGGGGGAGTGGGTTTTGAGAGTTCACCTTCAATTTCCATGATGGTTTGTCTCAAAATTTGATTGGCCTCAAGCTCCCTTTTAAGATGAGATTCAAAATCTAACAACTATTTCCCACTATGTCCTGCAAATGTATCAACTTGCTTTACCATGATATCCTCCTTCCATTATCTACTTTCTTGAATGGGTCTCTAAGAGGAGAATTTTTGGGAAATGGACAAATAATTTAGGACAATTTGAGGATGCCAAGATGGAGTTGGTTCATGAGCACTCAATCTCTCCTCTAGATGGAAAATTAGGCCATAAACATCAAGCATCTCATAGGTAAGATTTGTCTAATTAACACCTTGTATAGGTATCCACTCCATTTTTACTTGTTCCAAAGCATTTCTTACACTCCTAATACAAACACTAGGAATGACTTGGCCACACCCATATCTAGTGTCAAGGTCTAACATGTAATCTTGGTAGCCAAGAAGAGTTTTTTGAAACTATCAATGGTATAACATGGAGAAGAACTAGGTGGACTAGGTGAATCATCAAATGAAGAGGAATGATTATAGGTAACATAGGGATCATTGTAAGGTTAAAAAAGGACTTTCTCATAATTAGGAGGAAGAGGCAAGGCAGGGTAAGTTTCACCCACTTGTGTTAGGATAAATTATACATTAAGGTAATCCATGACTTTTGAGAAGTATGTAGAGCAAGAAAACACTTCAATAAGAATACTTGAGCTACTTTAATATTATATTCATATGTGGAGTCCCCATTGGTGTTTAGAAAACTTACCTTCAAAATCTGGTATCTTGAGAAGAACACCAAAATTCCTCAAGGAATAAAACTCTTGTCCCACCGAGCATGTCAAAAACTATTATCACTTAAACTTGTACCCAATGAGGAGATGGGACAAGCTTATACTCATTCAATTGAGACAATGAAACCACTTCAAGGCTATGGGTATCCCTATTAAGAGGTGGATCTCTAGATTAGTGGCTAGCTCCCCTTGATGCTTCACTTAAAACACATATCCTAATACTAACACTTAGAGATGAAAAGGGATAGGGTTACCATGAAATTAAACCTAGTCTATAAGAGGTGATACACCAAAATATTTTCTCTATTCATACACTTAGCATGTACTTGTAATCAAGAACAAGTCACATAGACACTTCATTCAATGTCAAGTTTCCCTCTCACATCAATACTTCAACATGGGGTCTTGGAGATGGCATAGGATAGGAGAAACTAAACAATAGGAATTAAAAGACACTCTATTGAGTATCCTACTCATTACACCTAAAATATACTTGGACACTTCTTGCTGACCTACAAAAGACATTCCAAACACATAAGGTAGTAAGGAGAGTAACATGTGAAGGTAGATAAAACCCACACTTGCACAAGATTAAAATCCATTGTATACACTTAGTGAAATATTTGAATGAGGTAAAACAATTATTTTTATTTATTCAAAAACAAATTTGGTAGGGCCTTACCATACCTAGGTAGAGATACCATACAATAGCTAAGAAGGTTCAATTTATAAAATAAATGGGAAGAGATAGAGAAGAGGAGTCCAAGAGTCACTTGGATATGTGTCAACTTGCTCAAATCAGCTAAAAATTCATGGAAGAGAGGTATGGGGTGAGATATGTAGTTTCAAGAGTTAAAATGTCATTTAAAATCATTTATGACCTATAGAATGGTTTAGAAACTCCTTTCCATGCATAGAAAATTTCCCTTGATAATTGGCCTTCCAAAACTACCTTGTAACTACAACTTATCCAATTTGATGATGCTTATAATTAGGAAGGGTTACTAGTAGGACCTAACATGCATTGGAAAAGCTTCTGATCATCCCTATCATTCTAGACATGCACAATCATCTAAGATAGTCTCTAAATAACCCTTTTCCCTACATCTCTCACACTTGGCACCAAACATATTCAAATTTTAAAAATTTATCTATGCACATGGAGGGGTGAAACTTTTCAAAGGTGTACATAGCATATTTTTCCTCAAATAGACCTTAAAAGGCCTCCCAAATGAAGTTTCACCATTTTTTCCAAGTGTTCACTACTTGTTGACTAGGCTAGCTGAAATGAGAGAGATGGTAAGCACACATAGGATTATATATACCTGATATAAGTACCATGGGGACTTATAACAAGTCCTAATCTCTCCTCTAAAAGTGATTTGGTCTCTCAGAAGTTCACCCTGCCTACACAACACATAAAATGGTCAAATAAGCCCTATTTTGCCCTATTTTATATAGGTATATACAATATAATCCCATATATATGATGATTATGGATTTATAAACAAATTATCTTCATAAATAATTGTAAAATTCATCCATCTAGATGCATCTTTAGTCTCATTTTCACCATCATGTCCTAAAACAGGGTTTATACTGATGGATTCTGTAGTTTTACTGTAGGAGTCTATAGCTAGAATAATGGAGTATATATATTTTTTTATGGATTAATAATATATAAAATACCACTTAAATAATTAAATAGTCAATTTAAATCATGTATAAGTTCAAAAATTCACATGACCCTCAATTTGGCTTCTAGGCTTAAGGGTTTCCTTCATGCATGACTATAACCCTTCTTGATTAGAGCATATTTCTTGATTTAAATTATTATATAAAGGTTTTTTATATTTTTTTATGTGTCCTCCATCTTCTCCAATCATAAATTTTTCTTTCTTAACCTCTATTCCATCCATCTCACCACATTTCCTACAAACTATTTCCTCATGCATGAGAAAATTGCCCCTGCTCTAAGACAAAAAAGAGAGGATATGCACCATTATTATTTATATAAAAACAATTGTATCATATTATTTTACTTATATGGGTGTTATTTACCAAATTTTATCTTGTAACATCTCCATTTGACCTACCAACTCTTCAAATTCCTAAGGCAAACTTATGAGCAGGTAGCCTGTGAGGGTAGGCAAGGTATAAGTTGGGTTTGGAAATTTTATGGGGTTTAATTTGAGGTTTTTTAGGAAAATTATGGATCATAAATTATTAAAATTATTAATTCAAACCATACCTATATATTTACCCATAAAACACCTTCTTATGCCTTTGGAGTTATGGACTAGGTCTTTGACTGCCCATAAGGGGAACCTTGTTTTAGGCCTAGTTGTAGGTTATTTTGAACTTGGTTTATGTTTTATGAACAAAAAATAATTAATTATGATGTTATAAATCTCATAAATTTATTATTTATCTTTTTTATAAGGCTAAACTCCATTCCTTTCACTAGTTCATCCTCCATTCCCAAGACTGAGACACCTGCCTGTTGAGGACTGACTCCTAAAATCCTAGTTGTAGGTCTAGGTCTGAGCTTTGATTGGTATTTATGGACATAATTTACATTTTTATTAGGTTATTATTCTATATTAATTATATATTTTAATTTTTTTACCTGAAATCCCTATTAATTCCTTGTTTAGGTGCTTTGTCAATATACCTTTGTCTTGACTGTCACAGTCATGGCTCTACCCTGTAGGCGCATCTTTGGCAAGGATTAGGCCTTTTAGATGTTGTATTTAGGTTTTTCATGAGTTAATTTGGATATAAATTCACATTAATTTCCCATACATCCACATTTAATTCTCTAAATGAGGTCCAAACCTTCAACTCATACCTCACTGCCTGTATACTCTTTGACTGATTGTGTTTATGTATTTTGGACTGCCTATAGGTGATCTTGGGGAAATTTGAGGATTGATTGAGATGTTTTGACTTAACATGAATTTTTTGGGGTCAAAAAACATCCTACCCCATTTTTAAACCTATAAAAATTCCAAATAACCTAATCCCCATCTCATTTTCATATAACCCTGCTATAGATGGCCTCTCCTAGGTCTATGTACGGACAAGGGAGGGCTTATTAGTGATCAAAACCCAAAATACACCCTTTCTCTTATAATTTTATATAAATATTACCATTTTTATAATTTATTATTTATATCCCTTTATTTAATATCTTATGATCACAAATGGAAGTGAAAAGTAACTTTTTACATTCATACCTTGTAGGAGTTCACTACCTCTTTTCAATGGTTTTTGGCAACTTTGAGACCTTCAAACTCCATCTTCCACTTATCATTTGCTTCTCAAAACTGGAATAGTTATTTTAGGTAGATATTAATATAATATTTTCCAATATTAATTTTTATATCACCTTTCAATTTCATTTAATGAAGCCCCCAAAAACCTCCCAGGTCATTATTTGTAACTTTCAAGGGTTGTTAGCCCAATAAAGTAAACTTATCCTCTTGAAGGAAAACTCCAACTTTCATAGAATTTTCACATTAATGGAATTAAATATAAGACACTTTTATCATGAAAAATCCTCAAAATAAATTCCACCATGATTTTACTCTTCACACCTCCATACAAACCTCTTGGAGCTCAAGTAAAGTGACTGTGAACTGACTAGATAGTGAACAAGGAAATCAGGTAATTTTCTTTTAAAAATTATGCCAATTTTATCTTTCACAAGTTTATTCAAGGAATAAATTTTTAAAAATTAATTAAATCATACTAACATCACCATGGATCCCCTTCCACATTGGGAAAACCTATATTACACACCTGAAGCACCCATCTTGAGAAACAAGCAAACCTGTAAATATCCTTCAAGGGAAATGAGAGAGAAAGTTTTGGATGATTATAACACCATGTAGAGGGTATATTTCAACTTGGAAACACTCTATGAAACTCACACATCTCTATGGATTCCTAAAAATAAGAAACATATGCACAACCATACCCCTCCTCAATGCAATTTCATAAAAGGTTGCCTCGAGTGTTAACATTTATTCATAAAGGAGAAGGAACCATTATGAGACTTATTTCCATTAAATTTAATTAGACTAAGATTAATATCCACCTATAGAATCATTCTTCCTAACTCCTCTTGTACAACTCATAGTGAGTGTTTGAGTTTGCCCTTCCTTAGGTTGCTAATGGAAAAAGAAGAAAAATGAGTTGCAAATGAAACTTTTTATGAAATATATGAAATCCAAACATGGAGATGACCTATGGGAAGGTGAAAAGTCATATAAATAATTTTTCCATCTGCAAGTGAGATGATCCATTCTGTACAAGTGCCTAAGAGGCCTTAAAAACAAGGGGAAACTACCCTTTTCTAAGTATAACTGATTCTTGGCCTATCATATGCCGGATTATGATATTATCTAACCTATAACACTTCAAACACATCTTGATGATAGGTTTGTCTCTTTATCCATTCATACAAGTCCTCTTTTTTAGCTAAAAGTTGGTCCCACAAGGCATTTTTGACATATTGAACATGATAAAAGTAATTAAATGACTTAGAAAGATCCTAAATTATATTAAAAACCATATTATTACTAAAACAACATAATTCATGCCTTTGACCAGGTTTGACCCTATTTGACTAGGGTTGAATTTCATGGACTTGACTAGTAAAAGGGGCTAGACTTGAACCAAGGTTAGGCTAGGGATAAGTAAACATCTAGATCAATAATGAAACCCCTATAGGACATGAATAAAATTATATAAAGTTTATAAATTTAGGTGTTGACTAAAATTTGACCAAAGGTAAAATTTGGTCAATATTAGCATGTCCTAATATTTCTCACCATAATTGAGATTCATTCATACTATGTGATGAAAGTAAACATGTCGAAGAAGTAATACAATATATAAGTCATTATTTTAAACACCTTCAAAAATCAAAGAAACAAATTAATTTCTAATGGATCAGATATATTTAATAAATGTTAAAAATAAATTTTCTTTCAGAAGTTGAGAAAAGTCTTAAAAAAAATTCTTAAGCTTAGGTACATATAAAACATCATTAATAACAACTTTTACAACTTTTGTCTTTCTTTGCTTGGTTGATTATAATAATGAATTATCTCCTAAATATTTTTTTAGATATGTATCTAAAATCATACAAAATATTAGATAATCAATTCATATGGTGTTATGCACCACTATATAAAATTCATTCATTCTCATTTTAAGAAAATAAAGTTGCATATAAAATAATAACATTTAAATTGTGATCGTGATTGTTATTCTGATTAGGGTTTTGATTCTTTTATTTATTTTAATTATAATTATTTCCTTTGTTATTTTTATAAGATTGATTATTAACTCTATATTTGTTTTTATAACATGTTGCCCTTCTATGACCAAATTTAACACATAGATTTTAATTCCTATTAAACTTAGGTTTATGATTCTTATTACCAGATCTCTTATTCACATTTTTGTCTTTAACATAATTAAGGTTAAGTTTATGGTTTCTATTATTCTTAAAAATAGGGTTAAGATCAAGAATTTCCTAAGTAACAATCTCTTTAGAATCAAAATTAGACATAACTTTCTCTTTTTGAATCAAAAGAGCTATTAGGGTAGTGACGTTTTGAATATCTTGCTCTGTTTGGAACTTTGAATTTATAATTGAGATAAAATTTTGATTTTTTAATGAATGTTAAGTTGAATAATAATTAAAAAAATTGTTATTAAATCAAATTAAATTTAAACCCATATAATTGAGTTTTAGTATTCTTAATTTTAGCAAGAAAATTAACAACCTTTTCATCACCTTTCATAGGTGTAGTCAACAATTAAAGAATTAATTTAATAATCTTTGATAGATGAGTTCCTTCATGCATGCACTCAAAGAGTTTCCAAACATTGCTCGGAGACTTCTAATTAACAATGTGGAGTAAGAATTCATCCTTAACACTTTGTAAGATAATTGACATGAATTTTTATGATTTATGTTGAAATGCATTTGAAAGCTTAAGTGTCACATGTCATCTTGAAAGAGTTTTTTAGTCTAAATGACAATATTCCATAGTTCTTGAGCCATAAATTCTAATTTAATATGATTTTTTCATATATTATAGTTATATCCATTAAATATTTCTAATTTATCTAGTACAAAATTAGGAGAAGCCATTGCTTCCCTTTAAAATTGACACTATGACACTAGATAAAGCTTAAATTTGAACATTTTTTAGATGTGAATCTATACTCTATTTGAAAAATAAATCAAATTACAAGTGTAAATAATTTTTTTTGTAAATCTACTTTAGGTGGGTTGGATTTGATTAGCCTTTCTTTTAGATTTCTCCTTCCCTATCATTATTTGTTTCCCTCATGGAAAATTAATTACCAGCTCACCTCCCTATGTCTTCTCATGATGAGTTTTTTCTATTTTTGGTTCAACATCGCTCATTTTTTAATCATGATTTTTTTTTTTTGGTAATTTTTTCTTAATATTTTCATGTCATCATTAATCACCTTAATGTTCATTTATTATTTTTGTTTCTTTATTAGTTTAAGTGTTTTGTTTGGTGTTATGTTTTTTCATTAAGGTTTTCACACTTAATTAAAGCTGCTAAGAGGTTCAAATTTTTTACTTTATTTTAATGGATTCTATTGAGGAATCACTAACAAATAAAGATAAAGAGATGGATTCTGAGTATGATTCCCCTGAGGGCAAAATACCTAAATTAGGAATGGGTAGGCTGGAACCAATGTCCTATTTTTATATCAAAAATAATAACCCCACTATATGGGGAATTATGGATAAGGGATGCCTCAATAATTTCATGATGATAATATCTAGACACAACTCCAATTTATCCAAGGAATTTTTGGAAGGCTAGAAAGAAAGGATTGTGGTGATGAGGGGAATGTAGATTGAGGTTTATGAAGAATCCATTACTGAAGATGCAAGGATGATTGTGCATGACCTTAAATATTATAGGGATAAAACCATGAAATATGAATGGGTCTCTAATTTTTTTGACTCCATGGAGAAAATGAAGGAAGTAACAAAAACCTTTAGATGAATTGACCTCCCTAAGGTATGGATTTAAGTTTGAAAATAGGTGATGTAGTACCTCACACTTAACTCCAAGTTTTGTTTTGTTAGATCCTATATTTTCATGATCCTAAATCACTTTAAATAATTTTAAAAGGCCACTCTCCCCTTTTATCTATTATGCTCTCTTGAAGATTTTGTGGTAGAATTCAAAGGTAAAAATAAGGCTTTTATGGAACATCAATCACTAATTTTTCCATTGTTTAAGTTTTCCCCTCTAGATAAGATTAAAGTGCTTTTGTTGACCTCATATTCATATTTGGTATAAAATAAAGGGAAGAAAAGGACTAAATGGGCCTATGTGAATATTATTTCTTCTACAACCAAAAAAGATAAGGTTGATAGGCCAAGGAAAATTTTGATTTCAGACCTAAATGATTTGGTAGAGCTAGAAACATAATTGGTTGGGTCCCTAATGAAATATGATCCTTTTGTCATCTTCTCTAATCCAAGTTACTTGGAGGCTCCCAATCAGGTTGTTTCTATCTTGGTTGATAAATACATAGTGAATGTTAGTCCTGATGTTTCCATTCTACTCAAGGGTAGTTAGCCTGACAGTCTGTGCTCAATTGAATTGAGCCTTAGGAATAAAGTTATGGAGATTAGAATGATAAGGAAAGAGTTAAAATAAATTTGATGGGGCATTTTCTTGAGAGCTAGTTTTGGGGCTAAGGCCTAATTTATACTTTACACACCCCTCCTCATAAAAAAATGAAAGACCCTGTTGACTCATATGTGTAATCTTCCCCCAAGGGTTAGATGGATTATCTTGAATCTTTCCTATTGACTCCTAAAATCACTACCTCCCATTTTATAATCAGGGGATTAAAATCTACTTGCAAATATGGATTCGCATCCATGACCTACGAAAAATATAAAAAAGGTCCATGTTAGGTTCTAGGGATAACTTTTGTTTGTGCCCTGCCTATAATAACTAGGTAGTTTTTTAGTTTGATCTTTGATCTCTTTATGTGTTATGCTCATTCTATCTTGTAGGTTTCTTTTTATCTCGGTATCTAGATGTGCCCTCTATTTTTTTTGGTGTATCCTTTCAGATGTTTGAGCCTCTTAATATTGCTTGGGATGGATTGTACTCCATTCAAATGTGGTATTATCTAATTAAAAACTATAATTGTTCAAATTAATGTTAGACAAATCAAGAAAATTATGAAATATTGTAACAAAATAAGATGTTGCAAGTGTTGTAATAATAACACTAATGTAAGAACAATTAAAAAATGAACCTTATTTAATGTGAAATTTATATTTATGTATAGTAAATAAAATTACAATCGTAAAAAAATAAATCTTTTCAAATGAATGTTAATGCAAAAAAATGAAGCAAAATGCACTAATTGATGTGCTACAAGAGTCACACACAAAACAACTATTTAAAAACTATGATTGAAAAGTGTGTAAAATATATAATAGTAAGATTTAAAATTAAAAATAGACCATAAAAATGCATATGCCACATACCGAAGCCTTGGAATCTATTGGTTACATGACTATGGTTGACATGGTTTTGACTACATTAAATGTCACAAGAAGGTTGATAGGTCTAGGGTTTTGCACATGAGAAAATTTGGCACACAAATCAAAAAAATATATTTAAAATTACTCAAATTTGAAAAAGTAACTTGACCAAAAAGGAAATAATTAGTGGGTTTTGAACACTAGACCTCTTCCTTATAAGGTTTTAGCAAAATTAAAGGCACTAACTCAATTAAGATCTTACTTGATATTTTACATGCACTAATTTAAATTTTAAAAAAATTAGTCTAATTTTTAAAAATTAAAAAAATAATATATATATATATATATATATATATATATATATATATATATATATATATATATATATATATATATATATATATATATATATATTGCATTCAAATTAAATAGTAAATCAAATTTAATTTTTTAACTTTTGGATTAAAAAACTTTACTCAGGAAGGTGGGGACCACAAGGTCTAAGTAGAAATTAAATATTTAAAAAAATATTTTTTAAATACTTTTTTAAAACTATATGAAATAAATTTCATACCTTATCATGCTCCAAGAAGAATGACACTCAGGGAGAAGCTTGGGTTGGCATATGATTTTGTACAAACCACCAAAAGGATTAATGTTTTTCCAATCCTCTTCAAATCTCTCCACAAAGTAGAATATGATCTCAAAATAAAAATTTAGATGTAGAATGCAAATTTTTCATTCACCTGGACCAAATATGGCACCCCAAGAATCTTGATAAAAATAAAAAAATTGAACATGAATGTCCCAGATGATCTTCAAGGTGCTTGTCAAGGTAAAAACATGACAAACAAACTCCTACACACCTCAAACTAGCACTAGAAGCATTTAAATTTTTTTCAAGCTAAAAAATGTCGTACAAGTTTTAAAAAGTTGATTTTTTATATTAATTTTTTTTTAAATAAAATAATTTAAGGATTAAATATCATAAATTTGTGCTTAGATCTATCTTGGAATGAATTAGATTGCTTCACAAACCTCAAGGGATGGCCTATTTTTTCTTAAATGAAGAATAGTGTTTTATAAGCCTTTGAATGCCATACCATTCCTCTAAAAATATGTATTTTTATTCAAAATTGATTTAGATAGTAGTCTTAAATATTTTTATTGAGTTATCCAATGATCTATAGTCTTGCCAATCAATCATAGTATCCTAAAGCTCTTATTATACAAGAAAATATTATATAATATAATATGAATTCAATGATCTAGATATGATATTATTAAGAAAAGAGTACATAGATCAATAACACATAGAATAGAGAATTATGTGGGAAGACATTCAATAGCGGTAAAGAATACATAGTAGTTGATATTAAATAATCAAGAAACTATATCAACCAAATACAAATATCTTCTTATTCTCACTTCTTAGACAATCTTCACAAATCTCTTCAAAATATTTTCCACATGCAAATATAAATTTACCAATTTGTAATGATATTTCACAATAGGGGTAAAACGCTATTTATAGTGAAATGTGAAGGAAGGTGATCATTGTAACCAATAGGTCCAACCATTATGAAAGACATTTAAATCCTTAGTATGTATTTAAAAAAAATAAGATTATTATTTATTTTCATGATGTTTTCACCTTGTGTTAATAAATAATATATTATTATTATTTAATTAATTACCAACATAAGCTAAGGGTCAATTAAGCCCACTTAGAAATTAAATTATTTAACAACATCAAGAACATATTATATAATCACCAAATCCCAAAATAAGTTAGGGAGACTCCCCACAAAGCCTCTTAGGTCCCTTGCACATCTATCTAACCTTAATAATCGCCTTCCATTTCTCAATAATACTATCTAAGAATCGTAAAAAATTAAAATGTGCTTAAGCCAATACTACCACTACTACATGTATCTTTTGGAAATTTAAAAATGAACATGAACTTTAAATCTTACATTTCTAGTGTATATAAAAATAATGAAGTAAACATTCGTAGGTATGCATGCTTATGGAAATAAGACTAGATAGATAAGTTCCCCTTGTCGTATCTAGACTACACAATCCATATATGAGTTAGTTGTTATAACTTGTAGAATGAAGCATACACACACCAGATCTAGATGATAAACTAAAAGCAAAAATACACACCATAGAACATAGAAATACATGGGAAAATCTCTAAGAGGTAAAAAAACCCACAAAGATTATTCATTATTTGAGAAACTCAATATGCACCCAATACAACTTTCTCTGCTCACTTCTTCTCTATGAATCTTCATAAAACCTAGATGGAATGGATTGAATACATGAGCATAAGCATTAGTATTATTAGATTTCACAATGTAAAATATTAATAGTATAGGAAAGTCAATATTATTGTTGTAATATGACCGTTGGAGAAGTGGGACCTTTTCAATGGTCAGATTACATGGGTCTGACTTATCCCCTTGGTCACATAGGTTGGCATCTTTGACCAAAATTCATGATTCCAACCTAAACCAATAATTCCAACATTAATAATAATATTCTTTATTATTTCATGAGCATGACCCCATAAATAATAAAGCATATTATTTATTTAATATTATAATTAATATATTAAGGGTACATAAATGCACCACTTAACCATTATATGCCCCAAAACTCCCCCTTAATGTTAAGTGGAGATTTTTAAGGAAAATATCTATCCATCTAGTCATTCCTTTTGAATAAAGGAAACATCCATCACTCTTGGTGTGGATAAAGGTAGTGATGACATCCATGGAAAAAATTCACTAATGTGTAACCTTTTTGTAGACCATAAAAATATTTGATCATTTATGGAGGTGACCTTTCTAAAATTAATACAATTTAATGTTTTAAGGGTACATGAATAACACACCTTAACCATTAATTATTCCAACAATAGTGACCTTCATAAATAAAGGAATTGTCCCCCATAAACCATCTATGATGAGTTTAAGAGGTGAAGGAAAAACCTTCATCATGCCAAAGTTACCTTCTGAAACAAAAGGAATTACAATCCATAAACTACTTAAAGTAAGTTTAAGATAGCATGATCGTGAGACTATCACTCACAATTTCTCATGGATAATCAAAAAAGAATTGGATCCTTTTATAACATATGGACCTCCATATGCTTATAAGTATTGGGTAAAAAATTAAAAATTCAATACAAAGTTTACTAAAGTCACTTAAGTGATTTAACAATGCTATACAATGAGAAGAAGTATAGAGAAGAAAAAATCTATAAGGCCAAGAAGTGGCATTGCCATGCACAATCCCCCTCAATGGCAGCTCTGAGAGGCCTATCATTGTATAAAATTGATAAGACTTGGTGGAACCAATCAGTTTGAGAAGACATCTTCTACCTATGTGCCCATAGGACATTATGCAGATCACCATTGAGTATTTTTATCTCGGATAACCTATACATGTACTTCAATAGTTTGTTGGTGCTACACTAGAATTTTATCCAAAGTTATACAAATTTATCACCTACACAAACTTCTAACACATCCAAAAAATAATGGATTCATGATATCACATTATGCTTAGCATCACAATAACCACATCCATAAATACAAAAGATGACATATGTTTTTATGTGATAAAGCAAATTTAAAACCATCAAGTCATAAATAAGTTCACTACTTTTATTACAAATCTAGTGATAAACATAAATTATTGTATGCAATTCATTATTGGACATCTCTAATATTGACAAGATGAGCATCCCCATTTGTCATGTGATACACATACACTAATTTTACTAATAATATTATACTAAATCATTTAGATATCTTATTAGCAATAAATTATTTAAGTTGTATCAAAACTTTGCAAGTTTAATATGCTTCAATTTTCTAATGATATAGATTTGGAAACAAAATATTGAGGTATGTATCCTCTCATACATAAAATAGAGATTAGCATGATATGCAATCATTCAATAAAATATACATAATACTAAAATGAATTTTAGAGATGTATGAATAGAATTCTTGGTAAGTTAAATGATAGAGAGCCAATAATGCAAACTCCATTTACGCTTTCATATAAAAATGAAGCATATAATCAAGTTAGTATAAACAATCAAATGATTAATCAATAAAATGAAATAATCTACATATTTTAGCATAAACTTGCTTGATTTATCAAATGAAAGTATATTTTAGCATAAGCAATCAAATGATACAACATTCAAATGAGAGTATCTAAGCATGTTAGCATAAAAGATACTTTTAGAATTAGAAAACATGATCAAAATGAAAGATGATGATATGTATAACATGCTAACTCATTTTAAATTTAAAATAATCATAATGTAATCAAAATTTGAAAACAATATTATTTTCTCACCTAATATCTTGAATAAAAAAATTGAGATTCATATTCATACATAGTCATCAAAGTATGATATGTATATTGACCTCTAGTCAATTATTAAGACTATCAAGATTAGATGATTTAATTAAATATGTTTCACTTAGGTCTTTTTAAACTGAACACAAGTGAACAAGGCTCCACCTCACACTCTAAGTTATCAAAAATTAGATTAACTTTCACTAAGGCCTCTATTTATTTATAGGAAAAATAGGAGAATTCAATTCATCAAATGGAAAAATTAAATGAGGTTTCAAAAGAGGATCACAAAAATATTTTTAAGAACATGAACATTCAATGATTTGTCTCAAAGATGAATCATACTCTTGTAATCCTTTTAGTTTGTTCTCCAAGAGATAGGATTAAGTTTATTTATTTTTTCTTTTAGGAATAAAAAATGGAAGCAAAGCTACCAAATATCCTAATGTGAGCAACACTTGCTTTCTTTTTAGACCAAAATATATAACAATATAAATTTAGTTAGTATTTTGAAGGAACCTAGAAAGGGTTTACTAACAAAAAGATAGTTTTAAAAAACTATTATAATGGCACACAATATGACATGAATATACACGTAGTGTTCATATTTTAGTATAAGTGCCATACAATATTTTATGTTAAGCCTTGTGCATAAAATCCTTATCAAGTCATATAAAACATGATTTTTAAATATGACACAAGTTACACTACTGATCTACATTTATAAAAAGTGTAGAAGGATTTAAGGCTTTTAAAATATGACCAAACCAACATAGAGTGATCATTAATAAGAGTGACAATATATAAAGAACCATTAAGAAAGGGAACTTCAAATGGTCCTATAACATCACTACGAACAAGCTCTAACATTTAGAGGAGTTTGCATCATGGTTTTCATGAAAAAGATTTGTGTGTTGCTTACTACTTAAGCAATCCTCACAATGGTGTTGAAATATAATAGGAAGATAATTCACAAGATCATGACTAGACATATTATCTAAATTTAACATGACTTAATATTTCATGCCAGAGTTAAAACTCATTTCTACCTTAAGATGAAAGATTTTATGGAGTAGAGAAAATATATAACTCATTCTATTTAATTCCTTAACAATCAAGGAACCATTTTAATTTTTAATAGACCATTTATCCTTGAACAAGGTTACAATAAATTAATCATTCATAATTTGAGAGTAGGATAGAATATTTCTCTTAAGTTTGGGAACATATAAAACATCTTTTATAACAACATTTACAAATTTAGATGTTCCTTGTTTAGTTCCTTCTAAGAATGAATTATCACTGAGATAGATCCTTTCAGATATATCTTTGGTGTCAACCAAAATACTTAATAGACATGCCATATGATGTGAGGCACCACTGTCTAGAATCCATTCATTCTCATTAAAAGCAAGTAAGGCAGTATATAGACCAATGATGTTGGTTTGTTGTCCTTGATTATGGTTTTCATTTTTGATGGTTAGAATTACCATTTTTCTTCCCTTTATTAAAATTTTGACTATTTATGGTTTAGTCTATTCTTTTTTCTATAACAATCTTATTGTTTGTGTCCAAGTTTATAACATATTTCACACTTTACAATTTGCTTAACTTTATGACTATTAACAGATTTAAGGTTCCTATTTGGGCCATTAGAAAATCAAGATTTAAATTTTTGGTTTCTATTATTTTCAACAATAGGTTTGATAGATATAAGTGCTTAAGTGGAATTTTCTTTGGATTCAAAGATAGTACTAACTTTCTCATCTTGAATCAAGAGAGAAAAAAGAGTAGATAGATCAGGGATATCTTGCTCTATTTGATATTTGAAGTTCAGAATGGAAATGAAGTTGTGAAAATTTTCATGAATGTTCAATTGGATGATAAAATAAAGTAAATAATATTGTATTAGATTAAAGTTACATCCATCTAATTGAGATTTAATGTCCTTAATCTTTTCAAGAAAGTTAACAACTTTTTCATCTCCTTTCATAGGAGTGGTTAACAGTTCAAGAATCAATTTGATAATTTTAGAGAGATGAGTGCCCTCATGCATGGACTCAAGGAGTTTCTAAGCATCACTATGGGATTCTTGAACACTGATATGGATTAATAAATCATCCTTAATACTCCTCAAAATGATTGACATTGCTTCTTGTGATTTTTGTTGAAATGCACTTACAAGTTTAGGTGTTACATTCCTTCTTGTCAGGGGTTTTTCAATCCTAAAAATAATATTCCATAATTTTATAGCCATGAACTCAACTTTAATTCAAATTTTCCAAATGTTATAGTTTGATCCATTTAACATTTGTGATTTGTCTAATGGAAAACTAGGTGAAGCCATTGTTTCCCTACAAGGTTGGCACCCTTGATTTGTGTTTTTTGACACTAAGGGGGTATAAGTTGAAACACTTAAATTAATGTGTTTTTATACTTAATTTGATTATAAAACAACTTTAAAATGTATAAAACTATGAATTTAATCAAAATGCTTAAGAAAAGTTAAGAGTTACAAGTGTCACAAATGTCGTAAATAGTGTTGCAAGAGCACTATTTGACCAAAACATTATAAAAAATAGTATAAGGAGGTTTGAAATCAGAATTTTGACCTTCTTAATGTGTCCAAAATGTGCCAAAACCTATAAATTGACTAGTTGGATGACTATGGTCTACAAGCAGTGGATAGGGTCACAAAACGAACAATCATTGTACACAACACACATTCCTACGTGAACAATCACGCATAATAAAAAATGTTTTAATAATAGAATACATTTTGGTCAAAAGATGAGTTTTGAGGAGATTTAAACTCTTGACCTCTTTTAGTTTAAAATTTTATCAAAAATACAATTACCAACCCACCCGCTAAGCTTATTATAATTATGCATGTACTAATATGATTTTAACCCCATTTTTTAATCTATTTTTATTTTTATTTTTAAATAAATGAAACAAAACTAAATATTTTTAAAAAAGTAATTGCATGCATTAAATTCAAATTGAATCCAATAGTATAATATAAAGTGGGGTCTGTTTAGCATAGGTGGAAAAGAGTGAATTAAAAAAATATCATATTTGTTAAATACTTTGTTAGAAACTATAATAACCATTTAATATAGCTATTTAAAATGCATAGGAAGAATAATAGCACATGTGGAGAGCAGGGGAGCATAGTAAGAGCTCTAGGAGACTATTTTAGATGATTCAAATCTTGATTTTTCTTAGGAATCCTCCTCCAAGCCTCTAGAACCATCAAAAATGGATTTTGAACTCTATTTGAAAATTTTCCAAGCCTCCTTATGATGCCTTAGGTGAGATTGGGCAGCAAAAACATCTTCATCTTTTCTTCAACTGGCTTCACCAACTACATCTGCAAGCTCAAAAAACACTGTCTAGCATTTTACAGACCTAAAAAAAGGTCAATAAATGAGAAAACTAATTTTTTTCTCACACAGGGCCATACAAGCTAAATATGGATGCCATTGGAGGATGGGAAGAAAAAAATTATAGTCAGGGAGATGTTTGTAGGGTCTGGAAAGAGATTTGAATGCTTAAAAATACCTAAAACACTCTTCAAGATCTAAAAGCAGAGAGTAGAGGATCCAAAAATAATTTTTTCTTGAATTTTTTTCCAAGTGAGCCATACAAATCCATACAATGGTGAGCTGGGAGGAGAAATAAAATTGAAAAACACTTACATGAGTCCAAATTTGGTGAAGTAAAGGTCCAAAATGCTTAGAAATGGCCAAACTAAGCTAATAGAGTGACCAGAATAGAGATTTACTACACATAATCTAATTTTTTAAAAGAAAAAATGTACAAATACATATAAAAAATGTCCAAAAAAATGATTTTCTCACTTGTTGGTTTTCTTGAAGTTTGCACCTACCTCTAAGTGCTAGATCTGTAGTTAGAAAGCTTCACAAACACTTTCAAAAATATCATTAGACTACATAGAGAAATTTTCCAAATATCGTGATTTTTAATGCTCAAAAACACATTTTAAACCCATTTTGAGACTCTTAAATAGATTTTTATCATGAAAATAAGCTTAAAATCTAAGAAAATTCACATATCTAAAATCTCTATGTTCTAAGAGAAGAAATAAATTAAAAAAACTTACTTCTATTGAAGGAAAAACTTAAAAACTTCTCATGAGCATACCATGGCTCATAAAATGGATGGATTTATGCTAGAACACAAGCCAAACACCCGATCTATGATCTTACCTCTTGATCAAGCATCAACTAGCTCTGATGCCATGATAAAACTTATAGAATGAAGTATACGCACACCAAATCTAGATGAGAAACCAGAAACAAAGATACACACCATAAAACATAGATATATGTGGGAAAGCTTCTAAGAGGTAAAAAACCCACAAAGATTATTCATTATTTGAGAAATTCAATATGCACCCAATACAACATTCTCTTCTCACTTCTTATCTATGTATCTTCACAAAACCTAGATGGAATGGATTGAATACATGAGCATGATCATCTACATAAGCATTAGCATTAATAGATTTTACAATGTAAAATCTCAATAATATAGAAAATTCAATATGACTATTGTAATAAAACCATTAGAGAAGTGGTACCTTTTCAATGGCTAGATTACATGGGTCCAACTTGTCCCCTTGGTCACATGGGTTGACATCTTTGACCATAAATCATGATTCTAACCTAGACCAATAATTCCAACATAAATAATAATATGTTTTATTATTGCATGAGCATGACCTCATAAATAATAAAGCATATTATTTATTTAATGTCACAATTAATGTATTAAAAATACATAAATGCACCACTTAACCATTGTATGCTCCAACATTAGTGTGATACTAAATATTTACCCTAATAACTTAGTAATCATGTTCCTAGTACACCACTCATTCATTATTTATACCTAACCTAATGATCTCAAAGAAATATATATCATTTAAGTATTCTAGAATTCCTCCAATTTTTTCAAAATCTCATATTCTAGAACACATACTTCTTTTTGGGTTTTTATATAGTCAACATTTGATAAGTTTCATATTATCCTAGAAAGTTATTACATAAACATTCATTTCCAATGCAATTGAAATAATTGAATCAGCACATTAGGCCAAGCATTGAACCTAAGATTTAATACCACAAAGTAAGAACCTTTTGGTTGGATACTAAAAAATTGTTGAAGATTTTGTTTAATTTATTTATTTATTTATTTTCAAGTTATCCTTTTGAAAGGTGTCTTATTGATTCCTCACCTTATCTTCATTTATGAGAGTGAAAATTTACTCAATCAAGTTATTTCAATATTGACCATGTAATTATTTTCATAATAATACCATGTACTTATTTACTAAACAATAATTCATTCATGGAACTAGTTTTTAAATCAACCCTTGATTTCACTCAGCACCAATGTAAATTCAATTACAATTTCTCATATTTATGTCAGGATGTAGGTTTAATATGATAATAAAATCATCTATACTTACATTATGAAATATATAGTTTTGATGTATCAATTATACCCTCATGATTTAGTTTTACATTTATTTCTAGAAGTCAAAATAACCTCTATATTAAGTGGTTAAATACAATAAATAAATCCACATCATTATTTCATTTCAAAGTACCAATATAATATTGTCTAAGCATGTATGAAGTAACATAATTTAGCTTCATATTTTGTGAGTTCAATAAATAGATTCCAAATTAATATAAAAAAAAGAATGAGTTTGATATTCATAACTAAATATGACTTATAATGTTTACAATATGATTCCATCTTACTACATAATAATTCATTGTTTAATAGGTACATAAATTTATCCAAAATAAATACATATTAATAAATATTTATAAATAAATCCATAACATCTACAAATATATTCACCATTGATGAAAAACCTTAAAGTAAATTGAAGAGAGAGCATAATTGTAGGTATTTTTCTCCAAACATAGAAAATTTTGGATCCATCATACCCCTATCATCCAATAAGATTGGCTCTACTCTTCCATGAAAGTACTACATTTAAAGAATATATAAAGTAAGAGGTAATGCATGTGGATATAAAAGCTAACATAAATCTCACAAAAAATTAATACATAATGATATATGTATTTCAAAACTAGTAATAGTATGCATTTGATTACTACAAACAAATATAGAACTTTACAAAACACTAACCCGATTCTTAGGTCAGTCAATCTTCCTCATATAAAATTAACTCATTAATCATAAGATAATATTAGTAATGTTAATTATGTACCAATACTAATTCTAAATGAAGGGTCTACATGTGTCATCTATGAAGCATATCTCAAAACCAAGGTGTAACCCAAGAATATAATTTGAAGACCTGAACCATATTCTACCATAAGGTTTTTGTGTCCTAAATGTATTTAGGGTTCAAAAGCATTGGATTAATATAATGATTTTAACTTTTATATTATTTTATATAATTTTACAAATCATTTTATAAGTTTTAATTCTTAAAATGGATTTAATATGCAATAGGATGTGATCATTATTACAAAAAGGTATATCTTCTAATATGTGCTTAAGAATATTAAATGATCAACTTCCACAAATATTATATAATTTATGTTATAGATCTATTTTTTTAGGTGCCATGCTATAAATTCCTTTTAAGGTAAGATCTCATCTCCAAATATATAAAAATGATAAACCAAGCCAAAGTAAATTCTACCTAAATCTAATTCCTAATACCTAAACCTTGGGTGTAAGAAAGCTCAATCCAATAAAGCTCAACATCTCATAAAATATTTGAATTTAATAAGGATGAAACTAAAATTATATAATATTTATTCTTGGCATCAACATTCCCTTTGTGGGTTTAAAAATATTCATCACTAGTTTCAACTCCCTAGGTGTACTTAACTTTACAACTATCTATTATATGACATTGACTCCACTACATCCCATAGGTTATTTATGAACATAAGTCTAATTTTTTTTAGAAAGCTTATATAAGCAAAATAATAAATCAAATAGGAACTATGAGTCATGAAATATTTCATAAGTGTCCCATACTACATATGAGATCTATTATAATAGGTTATTTAATGAGTTTTTATAAAAAACACACTAATATTGGGTGTATTAGGTTAAAAAAACAAAAAATTGAGAATCCAACATCAAAACATCTAATATAGTAAAGCAAAAAAATTATGTTTTTAAAATATTTAATACATGTGATAAATGAATATTTTAGAATAATATGACTATTAATATAAATTTCCTAATTACACCCCATTTTAAGTTTAAATACAACTGTGTTTTATGATTGATACTCGATAGATAATAAAAACCTAGTTAGAGTATGATAGTAGACAACATTTATCATTTATTTGAATAACTTATTATATTTAATTTTATATTTCATTATAATGGATTAAAATATTATTTATTTGTGCATTACTATAAAGATACATCTAGTTCAACTAAGAATGTTAAGAAGGGATTTCTCGTTATAAGGATATTTTGATAAAATTAGAAATGATATTTGGAATAAAACACAAGTTGGATTCAAATTTGAAGGTTCCTTGATTTTTCATCATATCAATTTGAATTTGAATTGAATTATTAAATAGTATGATTAATTTTCCCATGGCCTAACATTTATGGTTGTAATTGAAATAAGTTTATAACCCTTAAGACATATGTTGCAGTAAATTTTTATCTGTTTATTTAAAATTCTCTATAAATTCATATATCTCATGTTTGATTTATATTTCCTATCTCATATCCTAGTTTATTATAGATTTATTATACTATTTTTTAGTACCTTCCATTTATTCTTTGGACCTATGCATTATCCCAATAAATCAAAATAACACTAAACTAATTTCTCAAAATAAAACTATGTCACAAGTTAATCAAATATGAAATCATAAGTCAAAAGTCTAAACATTTACATGCTTCTAAACTCTTTGAGACAACTATTTTAGTCTTAATCAAATTGATTTTATACTATACATAATGATATTATTAAACACACACACATATATAACAACCATTCAATACAATGAACCAATCATAAGAAATAAAACAAAATATTTTATTATCAAAAATTATAAAATTATAAAAACAATATGTATGCACAATCTACCAAAATTTAATTATAGGAGTTTACATTGAATACATTATGAATAAGACTATTTTGAATATTTCAAAACATTGTTTATGCCTAATTTTTAGTTCTTATAATCTAAAGATTCATTCTTCTTTTGAAATCTAACTTCTTTCCAAATGTCTCTCCTTTTTCTAGGTCATGCTATTTATGCATGACATTTATATATATTATTTTTAGATGTTGTAGATGATATTTATGGATTATATATCACCTCAACATTATACACTAAGAAAATTTAGACCTTGGCTATTCATCTCAGTTTTAGACCCTTTCCCACTTCCTCAAGACTCTCATCTACTCTATCTTGTGCCCCTTGGCTTATCTCTTAGTCCAACAAGTCTTATATTGATGATCAAGGATTTATATCTTACCCCAAATGCTTAAAATTTACTTATCTTCCACCTCTACATGTTTTGAGCCTATACCTACTTTCCTTCTCCTTGGACACTAATGTCCAAGACAAACACTAGTGTCTCGACCCAATGCAAGTATTTAGTGCCTTAAATTCATCTATTTTGAAAATGAAATGTATCCTATTTTTTATCCTAAGTGTTTTAAAATTTACTTATCCAATGGAATTTATATAAATACAAGATCAACCCTTATTTATTTCTCACATGGGGAAACCTGGAAAAGACCAAAAGAGACCAAGGTAACTTATCAAAAGCACTCTATCAAACATTTAATTTAACAAAGATTCCTTATTTCCATACCAATCATAGGAACAACACATCTACATGTATGAAGTAATGAAGGAATAAACCAAGGGATATATTTTCTAATCTACAATTTAGTTCATTATTTTACTTGCTTATCACATATTGCATTATTCACACATAATCCCACATGTAAGGGAGAACTACATCAGTCTAAGACCCTCTTTGAAGTATTGGATATGTATAAATTTCTCACTCACATAGGAGTATTTAGGATCAAATCAACAACATATACCCACTAACCCATTTTCCCTCAAAAACACCATGAAGATGAAGAACTAGGGTTTTGACATTGCATGAGGAGTTATAGTCCATGACCTAAACATGAATGCACTAGAGCGAAGGTGAAGTCAAACCCAGAAGCATCCATGTGGTCACATCATTTTCTAGTAGGTATTCCATACATGCCACTTGCAACAAATCCATAAAGTAATGTATATGTAACCATCCTAGGCTGATGTTAGTGTTTGTAGATCTAGGAGCGTCCAAATAAAATTCAAATGATTATTCTAGAAATGTCTTCCAATCTAATTCATGTATGTTCTAGATCTAACACTATATTAGCATCAAAACTCGCTAAGTGCATCAATTATTTGTCTTTTTCATACATATCTTAGTTTTAATTTATATATTTAGCCTATTTTTAGCATAATAAATTTATTGTATGTTTATATCTATGTTTAGCACCCAATTAGCCTAATGTAGTCTAATTATCACCCTTGTGCATTGTCATTTATATAAACCCATTTAAAATTAATCTAGGGCTAACTCCAAGCACTTATATTCATTTTAGGGTTAAACATTTGGTGAAACCTATCTTTGAACATTAAACCCTAGGACAATTAGGGTTTCTTGATCTTTTCTATTGCTAATGCTTGATTTCTATAATTTTTTCAATCATGTTTACCATGGATATCTCTGTTAGTTATTTTATGGTCCAATACCTTATAGGTTTTTATGGTTTGCTACATTAGTTTCCTTATCAAAACTATTGAGTGAATCTATGTCAATCATGAGAGGGTTTAAATCTAAAACAACACTTGATATCCCTTCAAAATTCCTTTTGCAATGTTATAGAGTAAGTATCTATATGCCATCATGAATGCTCTTAACCATTTTTTCTACCTAAGTCTTATTATAATGAAAACTACCAACCCACACCTATTTTTCCCCATAGATTATATTAGATTTTGTAGTCTATGTTGTTACTACTAAAAAATTTAAGATTGCTTAACCTATTTACCCACTTGTTAATTACAATAGGTGCCTCCTAAACTTAAGCCTATAATAAAACCTAAGTGATATGATATCATTGACCAATTGATCAATACGCATGAAAAAGTTTCAATCCTTGAACTGTTAAAGAAATATAATGTTTATAAATATATCCTATACAAGGCATTATTAAAGACATAAGTTCTAAGTAATATCTCAAGAACAATAACAAGCTCATCACCATTTATCCAGCATATTTACCATCCACATATGTTATTGACCAAAATTTTCCTTTGATCATATAAGTGACAATGCAAAATAAAGGTATCAAAAGGGTGATCTTTGATAATGGATTAGGACTAAACATTTGTAGCATATAGTTCCTAACCACCATAGGTATTATCACCAATCTCATTCAAAACATAGTTATGTAGATAAAAAGGTTTGACAATTCACATAGCCCTATGGTTGGTCAAATCACATTTACTATGACATTAGGACAAAAAATGATTTCAACTAAGTTTTAGGTCATGTCTCAATCATTACATTATAATTTAGTTTTGAATAGACCTTGGAAACATTTGATAGAATCTATCCCATCTACACTTCATGAATGTGTAAAATTCATACATGATGGGACCTTATTATCCATGTCTATTGATGATGAACCTTTTAAATTGTCCAAAATGATACTTTCTAAAATTGAAGGAATCCCTATAATGGTACCACCTAAATAATTGATCCCTATTAATCATATACATAAATATTAAATAAGTGAGTCAAGTACAATGGATCCTTTATCTCTAGATGTAAATACCGAACTAAACTCTGAGGCACACATAAATATACATAAGGAGAAATAACTAGTTAAACTACAAGAGCCACTTGATATGATAGATGAGAAAATGCAAAACTTAAAATTTGATCCACTTCATCACCTATCACACAACCTATTTGAACCTATGGGTCCTGGCAGATATAAACTATATCCACTTGTAGAAAGTATAAAACTGAATCTAGATAAGGGAAAAAATATCAGATGACCATGTAAATGCTTATTACTCCATGCATACCTCTTGGATAAAAACCTTGAATCAACCTTACAAGGGCTACTAAAAATTAATCATGTGAACAATGTGGAGTCTTCTCAAAAGGTTGCACACCATATTTTATATATCATTACATAAAAAGATAATCCATATACCATTTTACCTATGTTACTTGAGCATAAAATGATTTCTTTACCTTCTACCAAACATAGATCATGCAATAAACTTATATCCATAGAAGACATGATATCATACTTTGAATATCATTAGATAAGTGGTCATCATACCAGTGAATGTGAGACATTAAAGAACTGAATTCAAAAATATAAGAATTAAGGATGCATACACATTGTGTCCAACATGAGAAAATGGAAAAATCCTTCTGATCTTTTAGAAAAGAATTATCTCTCAAAACAACAAAAGTATGAGGATTTAAGTATTATTGCTAATATTGATGGGGTATATTGCCACCATATCTAGTTTGATAACAAGTGGGATACCATTTGTGATATCACTTTTCTCAAAAAATTGGGACATTCTATAGATGAACTATTATACTCTCAATTGATGCCAAAATATATGTGTAAACTTAAACTGTATGGATATTAAACCATGAACCATATTTGAAACTAAATTTTTAACAAAATTGGCTAGCCAAGTGGAATGCTAAACTAGATACGACAAACATGTGTGTTAATTTTCTTCATATAGATATAGAAATTTACATATGACATGATGCTCATGATTGTTTGCCTACACCATTGGCTTTAGATAAATCATTAAATAGAAACATTAAAGTGGTGGTAATACAATGATATGAACAAAACTTGAAAAAATTTCTAGGTGGTCTTATACTTTTTAATAATGAGGACTTCCTTGATTATAATATTCAAATATTCTAAAATAAAATTAAATAAATAAAAACATTCAAAAATCCAAAACTATTTTAGGCACCTACATATTCGATTGGTTCTTTGGTATCTACATGTTAGTTCCATGTTGATGGATGGCATATTTAGTTACTCCTACATGCACGTATGTGTGTCACACTTCTATTTGAGTGTGATACAGCCATACACAAAGACACGATCTATTCTTAGTTTAGATGTTGGGCCTTCCATCTACTCATGTCATATAGACATTGGGGGAATCCACTTCTTTGATCTTAATACACATAAGTTAATGGTTCAATGATCACATTTCATTATCATGTTTGATCTTACATATGTACTTACACATGTATTTATCCATGATTATATATTACACATGGTACTTGATATGTTGTACACTTAAAAAAATTATAACACATTTGATCCATGGGCTACTATGACATGTTTACGCTGGTTTCTTATGATTTACTTTATGCACTTCCTTGAGTGTCTTTCATTGCTATTGTGTTTATTATTTGAACATTTGAATAAACTCATTTGCTTTTGGCCCATATGCCTTTTTACATGATTTTTTGACATTTTCATTTGTCATTGTTAATTGTATGGACTTTTAAATAAGTCATTATTTCTTTTATGGACATTTGATTAAGTTGTGGCCCTTTGATTGTGTGGCATTTAAACATGCCCCTTGTTTGTGGTCTCATTAGACCATTTTCTTTTGTTATATTTTTATTTCTCTTATGTGTGTGATTTTTTTCTTGTTGAACTTGTACTATTACTATCTATATGTTTCCATGATCCTCATCATGCATATTAGGCCTTAGTGTGATCACATTGGTTCTATGCATTTCAATGTTATATCTACCTATACATGTTATTTTATATATGCTACAAGGTTATTATTGACTATTTTGACCACAAGTCAAAATAAGTCAACCCCCTATAGTTGAAAACCTATATATAGGTATTATAGGGTGTGGCATGGTCCTAGTGAGGTCATTTGATGTGGATTTAGGTTTTTCATATTCATCTTTAGTCTTATGTCATTCTAGGGGTCATATTTGAGTCATTTATGAATTTTGTATAGTTTTAATAGAAGGACAAGTGTTCCAAAGTGTCTTTAAATATCCTACATGTCAAATTATTTTCAAATATGGTATTCATAACTAACAACTTGCAAGTGCTATGTTGAAATCAATAAAATAATTAAGAGAAGGTAGCTTTTATTTGTTGTAAGGTCTATGTAGGAGTTTTGGCAAGTGTGGAAAGCTTTAGAGTGACCCTTCAAGTTTTTTTAAATCATTTCCACACTTTATCAACTTTGAATATCTCAAAAATGACATAAAACCATTCTGCTTCTATATTGATTTCCTTTGCATGCAATAAAGGTCAACCAATTTTAGTTTAGTACAGACAACAGGAGCTAAATTTGGTCATATGATCATGAGGGATGATATTACCCTTTGTATACTTAAAATTCATTATGATATTCATAATATTTGTTTTTTTCCCTCTATGAACCAATGCTAAGAAGTTTGCTACCTTTTTCTACTTGCTCATTCCCAACACCTTAAGGTTTCCTCTCTATTTGGGTTGGTCTGTAAAAACCAAGTAATATACATTTTTTTATAGAGTGTGGAAATTATTCTGACATGGTCCTTAGTCATGTTTTCACATTTATAATTCAAGGATTGAATATAACATCTCATGTTGCTATTGAGGGACACCATCACAATCTATAGGTAGTTTCACTAGTTGCATAAACTTATCTCCCTATGTTGATATTCTTAACAATGGTAATGTAAGGTAATGGTTTGAATTTGGCCTTTCACTTAATAGTGATCAATAATTTGTCTTTACAAGTTGATTATTAAGTCTAATATTGATAAAGAACATAGTCAAAATCATGCCACAGTGAGTTTTCCTCCTAAAATCCACCTATAGTCAAGTGAAGAAGAGCTTTAAGCAGTCATGGTGATAATATGAGGAGATTTAAAGGTGGTAGGGATTACTATAAAGTGTTAACAATCAAGTTTAATCCATTTAATTTTTTTGAGATTGGTTGAAACAACAAATTCCCTAATATATCTAGTTTTGAGATTGATGTCCACCTACAGGTAGCTCCATAGAGATCTGAGGATGATGAGATAAAGGTATTAAAACTTTTTGATATATTTATTGAGGTTTAGGAGAATTTAGAGTACCATAGAATCATTGGTGAATTCATAATGTGGAAAACAAAGTTGAATCTGACCCCTCAATTTGAGAAAGCTACATTTGGGAAAAATTACCTTACATTTTCTAAATTAAGGTTTTATACATATTTATTGTCATCTTATAATAGGGTGACATGAAGTCTAGACATGTTTGAGTGCTTCTATCATGTGGCCCATTCATAGGGGCACTGAATTACAAAATAGGATGGTTAATTGGTCAAGAGAAGGTTGTGTAGATAGGCCTCTATCTCAAGCATTTTCTCATTGTAAAGTCTTAGTATACTCTACAATATTTTGAGTTCAAATAACCTTATAAAACAGTCAGACCTAATGGAAGTATAACCTGCAAAAAAAATGACTTGGTTTGGATTAGAGGTGACATAATAAGCTTAAAAGGATCCTAGGCCATGTAATTTAAATTTTAACTTGCTTAACACCACCTATAGTAGCCTTTTTCTCATAAATGGTCACCTACAGTCTGATTATAGATACCCACAGGATGATGATGAGAAACTAGAGGTTAAAAACATTGCAAACATAGGCACTTGCCCAAGTGGAATTTATCCAAGGAATTCAAGGAGATATTTGAGTATTAAATATGAGATTAGAGGGTTGAATACCACCTAAAAAGGTCTATGTGATCTAAGGATAGCCACTTACTATTTGTTATAGTAAAGAAACTAACCCAAGCTAGTGTCAAATGAAAGGCAATGAATACAAGCCCTAATGCATGACATGAGGTGAGTTCAAACAAGTTAAATATGAATTTAAGTGGAAGATAATAATGATGTATAAGGTTTTAACCTTCAACCTATAAAAATTTCCCTTTTTCTTTATTGGATAACACAGCCACATAATCAGCCAACCCAGCTTAGGAAAATGGAGAGAAGTGTGAGTTGGAGGTTAGTAGAGAAGCACAAATGAATTGATCATGAAAAAAACACTCTCATAGTGGTAGGAAAAACTTCACATGGTGCTTAGGGAAAGGAAATAAAGAAAGGAAGGTTTAAACCTTTAGCCTACAATCATGACTCAAGGTCTCTACACAGTCATTATCATAAAATATTTGCATTGGAGTTTGTAATGGTTTAAGATTCTAGAGAGGTGATATAACCTCAAGATTTGGTATATAATGTTTTTATGACCTATTTGATCCTCCCATGCTTTCATTTTGAATAAGAAAATATGGGATATTCCATTTATTTTATCTCAGATAAAGGGCACTCTAGGGAAGAAGATGACTATAGGTTGGGTGACTGGATAATGATAAGATGTGTTAGGGAGTCTTAAGTCCATTTAATGATGATTTCCACTTTTTTTTTTAGCTAATACCAACATGGAAAATACCATTTAGGTGTTATAAACTACAAAGGGTGGTTTTAAGTCATGAATCATAAGTAAGCCTATTAGGCCTAAAGCCCTATATGGGTCTTTACCCATTTCTAAGGCAAGATGAACCTTATTAACTAGATGAAAACTTTTAAGGGAAGGTATATGAATATTTAGAACCTATTGTTTTTTGGAGATATCATAGAAAGGTCATTGTTGGCCTAAGAACACCTTAGGGGTATGTAGAATGCACTTAAGGATCTTGATAGGCCATATTTAGGTGTTCATACCAGTACAAATTGATTGCATGGTGACCTAAAGATTTGGGGACATTTGAGGAGGGTCTTGAGTTTACACTTTGTGGAAGTTTTTTGAGAAGTTGGACATCAGGATTGTATGAACAATCCTTAAGAGTCCAAACCCTTCTAAACCCTTGGTTTTGACCCAATGGAGAAGATAATGAAGAAGATGCATCTAGATGAGATATTTTTTCCTAGAAAGTACTTGGAACTTATGGAGGACTATCTTAGGCTCCTTCCCATTAGATTAGTCTATACCCTACTTATATGGTTAGGGACACATATTATTATTTTTCTATCATATTTATAACTCCTCATTGATAGTGAATGTGTCAACTCTCCCTAGTCTAGTAATGAATAGTCAAACAAAGCCTAATCATGAAGGAATTTTCAAGAAGCCATTTGAAGACCTCTATGCCAAGTTTGGAGAGTTGTCATGCTTTAGGTAGACATTTTTCCAAGAGGACCTTCCAAACCTCTATTCTCCACTTCATCCTTCTACTATGTAACTAGTTTTTATGCCTTGACATGTGGAATTGTGAGCCTTAAGCTCCACTTTCTTTTCTCCTCTCACACATTATATAAATGCAAACCATTTTGGCTCTTGTATTCAAATTTCACACCTAATATGGTGAAGCCCTGTTGGTTTGATATTGTAATTTTCCTTTGAATAAGACATGAAATCTAAATTTGAGTTTATAAACTATATTTTTAAAGTATGTGAAGAGATGTATAGTGAATAGTTAAGTGATTGATATCCATCCTTGTTTTCTCTCAATTCTTCCATGTTTGATGCAAGCTTTTCCACTCTAGTAGGACACATGAAGTGTTGTCAAGTGTAAGGGTCTATTTTCAAGTTTAAAATTAGCCTAAATGTATCTAATATCTAGTTCACTTACCTTGAGTATCTTTCATGCATATCACCTCCATATTTGAAATATTAATGTTAGAGCAATTCAAGATTCTAAGACTAGTGTCTTAGGTCATGATTCTTAGTGCAAGATTATGATAGCATAATGGAGATCCTTTTGGTGTATCACCCCCTTAGATTAGTTTACTTTCATGTCTATTTTTATCTATTTTCATCCAAGCAAACATTTAGTGTAGATGATAAGCACTTAAGGATCAATCTAGGAAGCTAACCCTTAAATCTAGAGGTCTACCTCTACTATATACAACCTATAGGCTTAGAGGTATTTCAATGTTACCCAAATATTAGAGTAGACTTGAAAAACCTCCTCTAAGGTGCAAGATTTGCTGACAATAGTTCCAATCACAAATTATATAGTTGTCTTATCCTTTTGAGGTGAGTGAAATTACCAATTCCTACATTTCCCTGACCTCAAAGTGGGGAGGGATATTAGTGGAGGTATGTCATAGAGGCATGTTCTCCACACTTGGCACAATTATTTATATTCAATGGGGTCATGCTTTAGAAGTATGTTCTCCACACTTATCCAGTATTTAGTATATTTAGATTATAGTGGGGGTATATTTTAGAAACACGTTCTCCACATTGGTACTTATATCAAGTTTAAAATTTATCCATATACGGTGGGCCATGCTTTAGAATCATTTTCTCCACACTTACATAGTTTCCAAATTGGCCAAAGCACACAATTATATGATTTATATTCATATTTGTGGCATAATTCTATAAATTGGTACCATTGTTATACACATTTTCAGCATGAGACATATCTAAGGTGAGACATATCTAAGGTGCATATTATATGAAATTTATGCATAATATTTCAAAATAAAAATTAGTTTTAAATTATAAAACTCTTTTATGGACTATTACCACATCATAAAATTTTACATACTGATACCTCGATCGAAATTTTATGGACTATATAAAGCCAATCTACTACAATAGTTGGTTTGACATTGGTATGGTTCAGGTGATTAAATCACTCAATATTTCCAAGTTTTTAAGTTGGACTTGATTGTATCATTCAACCTATTCAAGTTATACATATCATTGGGTTTCATTGTGGAGCTAATCTCAACTACCAGGTGGCAACTCACCTTTGCTCTAAGGTTGAGGGTATGTGGCCCCCACCTCTCTCTCTCTCTCTCTCTCTCTCTCTCTCTCTCTCTCTCTCTCTCTCTCTCTCTCTCCCCCCTTGAATATATACACTTCAAATATTTATCTATATTTATCCTAATCTCAATTTCAGATCTTTACAAAGATACATCTTTTTCAAATCAACTTGCTAATGGGCAAATCAATTAATTAACACATAGGTGTATTCCTAAACCTTAATATTTTAATTTCAATCAATTTCAATTATTTTCAATTACCGATTATATGGATTGATTATATATTGTAGCATGATCTTGGTTGCAGGTAAGTCACTAGCAAAGCACTCAAATTAGACACACGTAAAGATAAGGTGCATTCTACATGCCTAGTTATGAATTTATTTAATTTAAACTAGAAATTTTACTAAAATATTAAGGAAAGAAATATAGAAAATATTTATGGATTATATAGTACCTCAATTTTGCACACTTGGCAAACTCAGACCTTGGTTGTTTGTCTCATTTTTGGACCATTTCCCACTTTTACAAGTCTTTCATATGCTCTATCGTGTGCCCCTTGTCTTGTCTCTCAGTCTGACTAGTGTTATGTTGATGACCCAGGAATTCTATCTTTCTCAAAATTATTAAAATGTACTTATTTTCTCTGATGTACCCAAAACATCAATAATTTTTTTTTAAACAATATAAATAAGACACAACTCAATAACCCAAGAACAATTTTTACAACCATAAGAGATAAAGATTCTTTTGACAATATCATTAGATATGTTGAGGAAGGGATTTACAATGCCATGAGGGAAGCATCTCAACCTCTGATTGAAAATTTCATCTCTTGATTAGTTTAAAGTCATGAGGAATCAAAATAAAATAAAATAAATAAATAATATTCAACAAGTCTTAAAGGGTGAAGGGTACTCGAATAAAATTCTATATAAGAAGGTTTAAATTAATTTAATACCATTTTCCAAAGAGTAATTAATTAATTTTCATTTCTAAAAGTAAGGCAATGAATAAAATTACCTCAACTAAAAGTATAATTCATCCACAAAATATTCCATCATTTTTGAGGTAAATAAAAATACTATAAAAAAATATAATTCACCCACCGAATATTCTAGTATAATGAATAATTTTTTTTCTAATCTTGAAGTAAATAAAGATTACCACAATAAAAATAAAAATATAATTCACCCACCAAATATTCTATCATAACAAATAAATAATTAAATTTAATATTTTTAAACAAATAAAAATTAGCACAATAAAATATAATTTAATTACCAAATATTTAACATGATAATTTAATAATTAATTTATTTTATTTTGAAATAAATAAAATACAACAAAATTATAATTAATCCAACATACTAATGAATAAATAATTTTTTATTTATTTCTAATCAAATTCTTTGGATAATTTACATATAAAACTTAAATAATAATAAAATCACATTTTATTTCCACCCTAGGATTAATCTCACATCATCATAGATTTTTAAAAACCCTAAAAGAACCCTAATTCATAGATACAAAAAGAAATTGTCTTTAATAATTTCATTTATCTCCACTCCTACTCCATTTCTTCACTCGCTTAATATCTATCAAGCTATGGAAGAGATGCATACGCAAGATTTATTGAGGCTTATTATGTATGAATCTATATTTATTTTCTTTATCTACATTTTATTTTTTTCCAAAGCCCCTCCACCGATCGAATGACAAGAATAACAATGTTAATAGATTTTATTATTTTACTCATGGGTAAATTAAAATATTATACAAGGTAATCTCCACATATGTTAGAGAGGGTATTATCATAAGAGTAATATTTATTTATTTAATTATTATTATTTTATTTTATTAAGTGTTTTTGTTTCATTTTGTATAAGTTATAAGAATATAATTAATAATTATTATTACTATTTTGATTATACCACTACAATACTAATTTAAATCATTATATATTTTTGTGCTTCAAATTTAACAGAGTGTTTATTCATGGTAATAGAATATTTTTCACTTGAAAAAGATCACATTAACACTTAAAAGGGAAAAATTGTCATAGAAATATTTTCAAATAAAAATGCAATATTCTGTGTTTTGTAACTAATTATAGTGCAAACAAACAAACATTATTACATAAATATTCTCACATAGACATTTAATATTCTCAAGAGAATGTAATGAACACAAACATTAAATTTCTCTTTCTAAATTTCCTTTTTAGGGAAAACAATACATATTGATGTGCATATGTCTTATTCAGGTATACAATTTATTTTAGTCACATTTTTATTTTTTATTAACAATAAATCAACTTCTATAGGAATATATTCCACAATTATACAATTTATTTTTAATAGTATCTCACAAACTAAAATTTAATTTTAGTATTAAATAAACTACTACATGATCCCAAAAATTACAATTACTTCACCACATTTATAATTTTCTATTAAATAATTCCTTGTAGAACAAAACATTTCCATATCAATGATAATTCTTGCACTTGCATCCATAGATATCATTCTCTAGTATTCCCTCCTAGCTCCATAGGATTCTAGCAACTTGCAAGTAAGAAAAGGATGTTCACCTCCCAGTCTTATGACATCATAAGGTGTCTCTGTCGTAGTCAACCCCAAGCCCGAGAGGTGACCTCCACACACACACATAAATACCAGATTTATAATTTTATATTATATAATTTCTTGTATAAAAAAACATTTCTATAACAATGATAATTCTTGAACTTGCATCCATAGCTATCATTCTCCAGTATTCCCTCCTAGCTCCATAGTATTTCAATAACTTGAAAGAAAGAAAACACTACTCAGCTCCCAATCTTATGACAACATAAGGTGTCTCCAACTTAGTCAACCCCCAAGCCAAAGAGGTGACCTCCACTCACACATAAATACATGGCTAACCCAAGGAAACAAAGGACCCTATAACTTCCTACTTATAGATTTATGCACCTCCCTTAGGACTGTACTTTGAAAGATTATTAAGAAAACCCATCAACCTCAATAATTTAGTTGCATTTTCTACAAATTATTACAAAATATCCAACAAGAAGGGGAACCAACAAGCATCTCATACAAGCCCCAAGTTCCTCCCTCAGCTATTTCTTGGAAAGGAAGCCATCAATCATCCTACATAGGCCCCAAGCTTCTTTTTCAACTAGCTCTAGGAATGATATCCATCAAAAAACATACACAACCCCTAAACTTATTTTTCAACCAAATAAGTTACCTTCCCCATAAACATTAATGAAAATATTTACTGGTACTTAAAAATACAAAAGATTAACAAAAGGTATATACCACACCTTCAATTAAGGCAGTAGGAAAAATACTAAAAATGAGATGTAGTAATACAGAAAGGATCCCTTGACCCATGAAATAAAGTGGAAAGAAGAATAAAATAAAGGAAAACATCAATAGTTTGCATGAACAAGTATGGTCATCCTAGACTAACATAGAGGGATTGATAAGCTACTAAAATAAAAATCCTTAGAAGTAGTACTAGATGGAAAAGAATGAAGTAAATATAGAGGTGGTGTTAGTGAGAAATAATTGCTTGCATAGGCTAAAAAATCCTTGATATTGATATACTCCTATCATATTATAACACAATAGGAGTGGTTAAGGTTAGGTAGTTATATGAAACACATAAAAAAGTAGGGAAGTCCAACACAATACCTTTTATTTTAGAGTATATGGAAATAAGCCAATACATATTAGATGACATAATGGAGGTAGGACCACTTACAATTTATAATCAAATCATTGAAACATATGAAATTAATGACAATGCCAATGATATTGCTAAGGCATACCAAGAAGAAGCTCTCTAAAAAGTAGCGATGGATAAAAAAATCCTTGAAGATAAGGAAACTTTTGGAAAATTGCAGTAAAAAGAACTGTGGAAAAAATACAAAACAAAAACATTGTAAAAATGGTAGAGAAATAAAGATAATTGAAAGCATTAAATAAAATGGAAATAGTGGTGAAATAGGATAAGATTGATTTATAAGAGCTATAGTCTCAAAAGAAGCTAAGAAATGATATAGAGTTGGCCATTTTAGTGGTGCAATAAACAATGGCAAAGGAAAAGGTGGAGTAAGAAGCAAAAATAGAGGAAGGAAGAAATAAAAAATAACATGGCAATAAGGTGACTAAAATAGAGTGACAAACAAATGATAAGGAAGATTGGGAAATTGAGGAAGAGCAAAAAATAAATAAAAATAAAAGGTATATGAAGAAAAGCACCAAAACAAAGAGCAATATGTTGAGAATTTGAGGAGCCAATATAGATTTAATTCATGCATAGAGTGTTAGAAAGGAATGCTTACCATTGCGCCAAAATATCGACCTATTAATGCCTGATACAAATACTAGATAAGTAACTACGAGTGGCTGTTAGTCCATGTCACAAATCCCTAAGGGGGATGCTGGTGATTAGTCTAACAATCCCCCCCTTAGTGTTACCCAAGGGGATTTGAACCTGTGACCACTACTCTAATACCAATTGTTAGAAAGGAATGCTTGCCATTGTGCCAAAAGATTGACCTGTTAACGCCTGATACAAACACCAGATAAGTACCTGTGGGAGGCTATTAGTCCATGTCACAAATCACTGAGGAGGATGCTAGCAATTAGTCCAACACAAAGAAGCCAAATACACAGAGAGAATTATTTCAATAGAATAATAATATGTTGCTCTAATTCACATTTAATCTCATTATTCTATATAATAAATCATTCATGAGGTTACATATTTATATAGGAATATAATTACTATAATTTCTCCCTTGATTTCTCTCACACCCAAAATTTATAAATAAGCACACACAATTTATGATATATTGTTATAGCCATTAACAATATATTACAACAATATAATATTCTAACTAATACAATCTTACCGTATTAACCATACAGTTACACATTAACTATTTACTATTTACCTTTCAGTAAATATCAAACTTACTATTTACCTCTTAGTAAATACTTAGATTCATTCATGTAAAAGCTAGATTTCCTAACATCCACCCCCCAATAGTTTTTACGTGGTGAAAAAACATTCACACTCTTATGTGTAGTATTGTCACCCATTATAGCATGCCTTATTTGGCTCATGACCTTGATATAAAGAGAGCCTCACTCCTCGTATGGTTTTACAGGTTTACCACAAACCTTGACATGAACATGAACACCATCTACCTCTAATAATTGGCATGAACAGAACTGTATACCACTATATACTCTTAGGTATGCATACTACATAAGTAATCTTGTTACACATGACCACTATATGTGACGAAACACATCCTGTATTTAATTTACATGATTGCAATGGACGTGTCACTTAGGGTCATCTCCATAAATAAGTAAGGCAGTCACCAGATCTTTGTAGTAGCTACTCTCTTAACTATTGTCAAAACACTATTCACCTCCTATAGTTTTATGAATCTCTACCAAAAATCCTTTCAAGATCGATGAACTAACTAACATTGGTGCTTTCTATCCTTTCACAATGTTTTCACCTCAGGGAATCATTTTTTAAATTTCATACAAGTTAAAAATCTTGAAGAAGCATATTCTTTTGTTCTTATTTCAAACACACATAGTGGAAATGAAAAACACACGATACTATATATGTCACCACATCATTTGTGTGGCCCTATTGTTGGTGACTAATGAGAGGTCACTGAAAGACCTCCTTCCTCTGTGTATCCTCTAGCCTCCAGTATGTCACTGCTTACTTAGGTGATATCTTGATGAAGCTTAGGTACATGATTTTTCTGAGGTAAATCCCCCCCCCCCACAATGCGGATATCATGTATAAATAAAAATGCATTCATAAGACAAATTATTTTATTTTTAAAATTTAGAATTTTTGACAAATGATAACACACATAAAATATGACTCTTGACTCATTGTTGACACTTTAAAAAAAATGACTCAAATGACATTAACCTAATTCACATAAATGAGACCCTAATATTCACCTAAATGACAAGACAAATATACTTTTGACTTAAGATTCAAAATAATTAGTTATTATAAAACTAATGGAATGGGCAATTGACTATATTATTTTAGAATGTGTCAACTTACTTTTTAAACATGACAATTTTTTATAATAATATAGATCTATTTGAATATAAATAATCCTTTAAAGACTTTAAATTAAAACTAAATTTACATGAAAGACTTTATATCTAAAAAAGGCTTTATGCCAAATTCAAATGCACTTATTGACTTGACTATTTCTAACGTTTTGTTTGGTTTTAATAAAATTGACTCTAAAAATAGTAACAACATACATTCAAAACTAAAAAAACCACCTAAATACTTATTGAAAATATGTCGACTAATATATATGTATAAAAGACATGACTCAAAGTAAAACTCAAAATACCATCTAAAAACTATAGGCTTTTATTGTTGCATTGAGATTCAAACTAGATTTGTGATAAATGAGTGACAAGTTAAGTACAAATGGTCGACAAATACTTGATGTCAAACTTGTTCCACTTATTTCATGGATGGTAGAGAGCCCTGGTAGTATGTACAATAGAACAAGTCATTAACCTATAATCTCATCATATAGAATAAACTTATGCTCACAGTTATAGAGACATTCATTACATGTAGACTGCATATACAAGAGAAATCTAAGCTCCTCAAATCCAATGGATACACAACTGTGTCTTGGTTTTTAGATGAGCCTCAATTCAAGGATAGTAGTATCATGAAAATCAATGAATATGGCCAATGACATAGCTACACAAATTTGTATATAAATGACTAGGTTTATTTTTTCCTTTGATAGTCTTGAATGAAGATGGAAGATGGAGCCAAATTTACTTGAAGCTTATTCAAGGCCAATGTAAAAATCATTCAATGCAATCGTTGTATCTCATGTATAGACTAAAAGTCCACAATACATAAATTCACAGATGTAGATGCAAAACACAAGTAACACACTACCCTACAATCTTATATCTAACAAACATATGTTAAAGTCACTACTCAAATTCTTATTTGCATCTTACTGCTCTCATCAATGGGGTAACCAAAAATTATATATTCCCCTCACACTACTCAGAATCTCACCATGTTATGATACCACTGCTGAGAATTGGAGGATCCAATACAGATTTAATTCATGCACAGAGAAGCCAAATACACAAAGAGAACTATTTCAATATAATAATAATGCTCTTCTCTAATTCACACATAATCTCATTATTCTAAATAATAAATCATTCATGAGGTTATATATTTATATAGTAATATATTCCTGTAATTTCTCCCTTGATTTCTCCCACACTCAAAATCCTATAAATAAGTACACACTATTTATGATATATTATTATAACCATTAAGAATACATCATAGCAATATAATATTCTAACTAATATAATCTTACAATATTAACCATGCGGTTACACACTAACTAATTACTATTTAACTTTCAGTAAATATCAAACTTATTATTTACCTCTTGATAAATTCTTAGATTCACTAATGTAAAAGCTAGATTTCCTAACACAAGAAGACAATACTGTTGAGGATGAACACCTACGAAGATTTTAAAAATAATAATATCATGGTGAGGAGGTTAGGTTGGTGGATGATAATTGAAAGAAGAAATTACAAGAATGGAAAATGGAAACACAAGGATTATGGGAATCAAGCTACGGTTATAGTCATTAGCATGATCAGTAAGATTTGTAAGAATAACTTCACTTTTCTTAGACTCACCATGGGATCCCTTCTTCAAACTCAAAACTCTCTTCACAAAATAGTTCCAAGAATTAAAAAGCATTGTGACTTCATTTGGCATGTTGTAATAGATACTACAAGGGAAGGTAGTAAATCTAAATAAGCTTACCCCCATACAAATGGAGTAGCTAGGGGGTGTTATATAATAAAGTGCAAGAATGGATTTTAAATTGAATTACTTATATCAATAAAGGAATTAATAATAATAATAATAATAATAATAATAATAATAATAATAATAATAATAATAATAATAATAATAATAATAATAATAATAGTAATAATAATAATAATAATAATAATAATAATAATAATAATAAACACCCTCATTTTTGCACAACCCAAATTTGAACTAAATCATACACTATCAATTAAACAATATTTGGAATATATAGTGAAAAAATTATTGATACATATACAACTCTAAAATGAAATAATAAGATTAAATTGGGAAAGTTTCGTTGAATCATACAAGGTGGAAATAATAACATGAGGTAAATTTTAAGATTTTAATTATTTGGTATGTTAATAGCTAAGTCATCTTGCAATTATTTTCTTATTGAATTTAGATACTAGTTGTAGGTGTAATGGATTCCAATTTTGAATAATTTTTACATTCCTTTATTGATACCCATCATGGGTTACCCTCTTTATTTATTTTTAGTTGAAACTAGTGAGTCATACCATTTACAAATTTTAAAAGATAAGAAATCCATATCATCTATAGATCTTAAATTCATTGAAATAACTGCATTAATGAATTTTTTCCTTACCATTACTGCATGCACCAACTCTACATATGAACAACAATAGATTAATCTTTCAGATTATAAATCCAATGGCATGAGGCCTTTGTCCTAAGTCATTAATTTTCACACAAAGAGATTGAGCCATTATCTGGAAGTGATTTAGATGGCCTAAGTTTTAGGTGATGAACTAGTGGGATGCTATGCATTTTAAAACTATCATTTTCCCCAAGGGTGTAAGTAATGCTGGAAGAAATGTATATGTGACTTTATTTTAGTAAGTGATTAATTCTCAAGTTAGTAGTACTAATGACTAAATTGATCACCTTATAATTTTTTTGGTAAGTATTTAAGTGTATGATGTGGACACCTCCCATTACTTGAGAAGTAAACCTACCAACTCTCCCTAACACCTAAGACCAATCACTAATCAAATACATTTTATCTCAACCAATGACTCCTCTACCATGACATTTACATTATAACATGAATGATGTCTCCTTATGCACCCATGTGGCATGCACTTTACAAAAGCTTCGATTCTCACTTCAACCACGATGAAAGCAATAATATAGACTTAAGATCCTCAATTTATTTCCCCCACATTAGTGGATTTGCATTATTGATTTGATTTACACATTGGATGTGGAGTCCATACATAATCAAATATAAATTAGTCAATAATGTATTCAACCACCTTGTAATCTACAAACTCCTTTGTAATGGGTGTATCTCATGTAAATTCAACAACTACCCTAATGTTGGGCAATGTGTATAACATAGGCCCTCTAGTGTAAAATATGTCCTAAAATAGATTACCATTGCCCCTCATCATTACTACCCATCATTATCACCATCTGAATCACTTTTAAAACTTACACCACTTGTGAGTTTTGTATGACATTGCCCTTTATTCCATGGGTATTATAATGGTATCTATATATTGGTAGCATAGACAAACATAATTTGTAATAGAGACTTTTAAACCTCAATGTTTTATCTCTACATTAGAAACATTACAATGTTATATTGAGTCCCACATTAGACGTGAAACATTCTTGAAATCAAATCTTCCTCATCTTTTCCTCATTGAGCCTTGACAATAACAAACTTCCAATTAAATAATCCATCACTTTGAAAGCTATGTACTACTTTGTAATTGGTGCAAGTCATGTAAGGGAGATTGAAAAACACATGGAAAGGTTTGAGATAGGGTATTGAATGGGATGTACACATGTGTGATTATTATTGGGTGTAACCACTATCAAATTTAACATGAGGACCCCACATTGTATATAGTGAAATGTTTTCTTTGGAAGTAGATTTCATAGTAGATTCTCACACAAAGGCTTGGAATTGGAATTCTAATGATTTTCTATGTAGATCATGCCTAAGTATAATATGGAATCAATTTTTCATCAACCACATCACACGATGTTTGATTACCCCAAAGTATGGTTGAGAAAAATAATCACAAATGGTCGAGCATTTACAACTTTAGAATCAAGATATTGATTGTATGTACCCATGTTCACTTCAATTATATATTGCAATCCCAAACACAAAATTATAAATCACTCTTGGTTATTATAATTAAAAAAATATCTCCATTGCAATCACAAATACAAAACTTGATCACCCCAAGTTGGTCGAAAGGAACATGTATAAGTGTTTTCTTTTCATTTATTTTGTATATTCCCCTTTTAAGTGTATGATGTAGACACGACATGATGAATTTTTTTATAGAACTAGAGAATCTTCGTTAATTCATGAATATTCCATTTTTCAAAATCTATATTTAGCTATTTATTTGAACTAGGAAAGAGCACTAGGTCACCAAGACTTTTGGGTCATAAAAGCAATTTAGAGGTCAGTTCACCCACCATTGACAACTAATTTCATAATTTTGACTATAAATTTCCATGGCATCAAAAGACATTATACACTATTTTATCAATATATATTATACATCGTATATCTAACATATTCCCTAGATGACTGATATCAAAAATTTAACGCATCCCCAAATGATCACATGGACTCCATGATGACCACATGCTCTAAGATATGAAAACAAACAATGATCAATGACCAATGGACCAAGATGGTTGTTAAAATATGTATATACCATCAATAGGGCCTATATAGAGAACATAATTGAAAGGCATCCATAATTTTTGGATGTCATCCATTGGGGATGGATGGTGACCAGGTAGATGGGATGGTGCCCATAGGGCCTAGTCACCATCCATAGGGTCTTAGTGATGACCAAATAGACTGAATGCCATTTAAAGGGTCTAGATGCTTTCCACATGGTCTGAATGATGTCCATAAGGTCTAGATGCCATCCATAGGGTCTAGATGGTGAACAGATAAGTTAGATGATGTCCAAAAATTATGGAAATCATCCATAAGGTCTAGACAATGACCAAATAGACTGGATGATGTCCACATAGTCTAAACAACAACTAGAAATAGTGGACACTATCTATAGGGTCTAAATAACCACTATAGGGATTGGGTGATGACTAGAAGTAATTGGTGGTTCATGGCATCTATAGGGACTCTGAATATCATCCACATGGGAAGGATGACTAACTATATAGTATCCAAGTGGCAGGTTGCATCTTGTCTTGTAAGAAAAAAGTTTTCTATAATTTCATCTAGTGATAATGGTAAGAGATCATGTCAATTATCAATAATAAAGAGCATATTATCTTATTTTAGGAATCCAACAAGAACACCCAAGCAAATTCAACCTACATCCATGTTAAAAATATAGGTACTAAATAATTTACATAATTTCTTTATTTATTTTTAATAACTATTATTTAACATTTTAAGGATAATAAAAAAATATATTTATGCATGCAGATCTCTCCATTGACTATGGTTTTCCAAATGAAAGATTTAATCACAATATTATTTCACCATTTAAATATATTATTGATTATGGCATGCCACCACTTGAAGACATTCCTACATATGGCATGGATATAATAAAGGACAAACTAGATGATATGATACAAATATTAAAAGAATCTTTTAGATCTCATAAAATAACAACTTCCGTTGCAAATACAAATTAAATTTTTTTCCAAGTATGAAGAGAAATGAGGACATTCCATATGATGAAATCAATCTAGTAAAAGACACTTATACTCAACAAACACAAACTTTAGCTGATAAGAGTACTCATAAATTTTTGTGAAGAAAGAGAAGCAGATGGACAATTAGAAGGTCTTTTAAGTTTAATTGGGAAATAAATTTTTCTTTCATTGAACCAATAGATTAAGAAAATAATAATGATACTCTAACTAAATTTAAATATACAATATGTTCTTGCAAATTAAGAAAGGACCACAAAATGCAACTCAAGTTGGACACAATTGAGAAACATTATGGCAAAGTTTATGTGTTGGTTGAATAAGATGGAAAAACTAAAAATAGTCAGATGGAAAGATGCCAATGAATAAATGCATGTTAGATATGCAATAGAGTATGAAAAAAAATTAGAGACATATGGATTGAAGCATAATACTATGTCCCACTTTTTGGTATAAAGGAGCTAGCAAAAAATGAAAATGTGAACATTTCTCAATTTGTGTAGACAATAGTAACTTAACCATATAAAATGTGAAAACAGTGTAAACTAATGAAAGGTTTCATTTTAAGTGTAGATTACATTTAATTTTTTTGTAAAAAATAAAAATTAAAACATTATATTTTTTAATACCTAAATACACAATGTGTATGTTTCATATACAAAAATTTTTATTGAGTACTTGATTTCTCCTCATAATTTTATATAAACACAATATTTTCTCAACATTTTTTACAAAGAGGTCTTAGAAACATAGACGTATTGCATGATTGTTTTGTTATAATTTTTTGATTAAAAATATTTTTTATTTTATTTTTTTAATGATAAAGGCAAAGAATATCAATGCTTATGTCTTATACTCGTGATATTTTTTTATATATATGTCGAAAAAGACTTTTTTTTTCACAATTAGAACAAGGACATTAAAGTTGAGTGCATTGATATTTTTCAAATTTTTTTGGCCATAGTATCCTATTTTTTTAATGCCTCAAACATATGGTACTTTATTTTATAAATAAGTATATTTTACTAAATAAATCAAAATAAATATTAATATTATTAAAATTTTAAAAAAATAATATTATTAGAAAACTCATAAAAATACCTATTTATATGTAGAGCCACATGTTATTTTATTTTTTCATCCTAATACATGGCATATGAAGTGGCAATTTTAGGCCAATATTATCTTTCCATTTTAATGGGTGAGGATTTAATGCCAGATGGGGTTCGAATGAAGGGGGTTCGAATGAATAAGGTTCATTTGAACCCCCTTCATTCAACCACCCCCCCCCCCCCGCCAAATAAATCATTTCATTGGTTGGTTCTTTAAAATTAAAAAAAATTAATCAAATGCCAAAGTAAACCTTAAACCCCCTTCATTTGAACCCCATTCAAAAAGTACATGTGGGGGTTCGAATAAGGGGGGTTCAAATGAACCCCATTCAAATTTAGGGGGTTTGCTCAAACCCCAATTCTTTTTGGGTTTGGATGCACTTGGCCACCAAGTTGGACTCACTTATGTGCCATAGCCCATATGCGACATGTAGTTGAGAAAGGAGGAACAATTAATAATCAAATAGGAAAAGTTATTCAATCTAATCAACATGCTAAAAATATATAGTTCTCATCAATCTACCACATTATTAAAAAATTCATACCTATATTTGACTTTTTATAATATAATACTTTGTTTCAACATAATAGACTTCATAACATTCCAATATCACATTGGTCATATGGTAGTGCTTGGGACATCTCAAAATATCTTGTGATGATTGAGAAGGAAGATTTGAAAAAAAAAAAGTTAAAAATTCAAGATTTATATCAATGTCCATTGATGAGGTCACAATAGTTGACAACACATCATGAGTTTGTATCCATGTTTACACTTTTCAAAAAAAATTAAGGAAACCTCATTTATTAGCTATACATAAAATGGTGAAAATTATAATGTAGAAAACCTGTTCAAATTAGTTATTTCTAATTTGAGGGATATTACTATGATGGATGATTATGCTATAGCTACAAAGTTGGTATGTGTTGGAGATGATGGTGAAATAATAATGCAGGGGAATATAAATGGTTTTTGTTTTTGACTATAGAAGACAATTACCCCATATACGATTTCAATTTATTGTATGGCCCATAGAAAGCATGTTTGAAAATGTCACAAAAGAGAGGAACTTATCCATGATTTTTATGCTTATATGTCAAGCAGTCCAAAAATATTTTTAGAGTTTCATAAATTTTCAATTGGGATTACCGATGATAAAAATATTCTAAAAGATATTGATACAAGATGGACTTCCATGTATGAGCTTGCATGCAGGTTTTTTAAAGAATCTCCATTGCTAACAAGTTTAATGTTTAAATATTGTGTGTAAGTCAACAATGTAAAGGATTTATTGTACCATTTAACATATTTGAAAATAATTTTGACATTATGTGGTATTCTCCTAATTTTTAATAAAATAAATTATTTGATGAAACATGCCCAAAAGAAATCCACATTTATTATAGACTTCATACATTTGAGAAAATGGGTTTGTCAATATCTTGATGTCTTATACTCAGGACAAAATAGTTTTAAGCTACCTATTTTTGCTAGTTGGAAAATTTTAATAGATATTAAGAATCCAAAATTCTATTTGAAATTTAATATTAATGATCATCTATGTATCTTCATTATTGGAAAGGAAATGCCACTACACATATTCTAAAAATGAGTTGTTATAATATAATTAAAAATTGAAGAAGTCCCTATAACATGTATACTTTATGAAACTATGATACTTGAAACATTGACAAAATTGAGAAAGATAAAGGATAGCTTGCTTATGGAAATTGGAGAACATTTTCAAAGGGATGAGTTTTGTGAAGCCATGGCAGTGGTAAATCCTATATTTTAGGAGAGTTGAGGATGGTAAATAACAAATCAATCATTTATTTCTTATATACATGGGCACTCTTATTAAACATTTTTCTAAGTTTATAGATATCAATGGAGTTGAAATTCCATGTATTTTGTGAAAAGATTTACTAAGAACATAGCCTACCCATTTTGGATTCACAATAATTTATTAATATAAGTATCTAAATGAGCCAACTAAAAATGGTGTTATTTTAAGGCTATGCAAAAAATAGTGTCCTAGTACTATCATATAGGAATATATTAGTGAATATTTTTGATTGCATGAACTCTACCAAATAATGATTTTGGGCTCTATGGATGATGAAAGAGTCTTTAATGCATTATCTTTTGTTAAATCAAAACTTTGTAATAGATTGTACACAAGTCTAGACACATGTTTGAGATTGTGTGCTTCATATTATCTAGTGGACACATTTCCTTATGATAGAATACATCAAATTTGAAATTCACCCAGTCAAAGAAGAGGATTTACCAATATATAAAATGATACAACTAATCTAGATATTGAGACTGTATATGCATCAAATACATTACATACAAATGATAATTGTGAAGAATGGGCTACTCAAAAATTATTATAATTACCTAAATTTTAGTATGTGTGTTTCAAATTTTAATTTTACAATTAATTTCTTATATTATCATTTGTATTGGAAATCACTGAAACATTGTTATTATGTAAATTTCAAGACTTCATAAATTATGTTACTATATTATTTTAAAATAGTTTTATTATATTTCAATTTTTTAAAATTTAAGATTTGTTAAATAATATATTTAGGTTATATATATGAAAAATATTTATTTTACACTTTTCTTTTGCTATGAAGTGATCGTTTCATGTGGTTTTGAATATTATACATCAATGAGTTATGCTTTTATCACTCTACAAATAAAGTAATAAATTTCTAATATAATAAAAAAAATTCATGGATAAAATGCACTGAATAAAATAGAAACAAAGACTTATATTTAAACTTGAAATTTCAATTTACAATATAAAATATTTAGTTTCAACATAACATATATAAAAACATTAAAACCAGATCTCCATAGTTTAGTTGATTTGGATATCCCATTTGAATTAAAGAGAGATGCATGTAGTGAATAGATATCATTCCACATGAGGAGTTCCAGTTTACTATTGAGAAGCAGATGATGTTGCCTCAGCTTCCCCCTTGAATCAAATTGTAAGACACATTCTTGAATAATATCCTCGATTGCAACATTAGTGTTTAAAGTATTGTCTTTTCTTTGTGTGTTGCATCTCATGTTGATAATAAAGAGGGATTCACATCTATTTTATCCTTCACAAGAACTTATAGGTCCATATCATGTCCTTTGATGATCCTCCTCAGCATATCATTCTATTTTTTTATTAGAAAAAGTTTTGTCTTCCATCCAATTTATGCATTTAATCCTTTATGCACTCTTTCCAGATGAATATTATGTAATTTTGCTTCATTCTTTAGGTTTTCATATTTTGAATGCAATTTAAAAAATAAATTGGGTTAGATAAAAATTACAAAAGTGTGATTAAAAATAGATTAAATACTTAGTACTTACCAAATATTTATCTCTTTCTGCATTGGCAAGATGGAAAATGTTTTTGTATCTTTCCCTTTTTTTTAGTACAAATGTGCCTTTGCATTCAATTTTTTTAAATTTTTTTATCATAACATCTAAAAAATTATCATTATAGGGATTTGCCACTGTAATTGATCCTAATTAAACTTGATTAACTAAGATGTTAATTTTGGATAGATCATTTTGAAATAAAGAATTTAAAGAATATCTTTGTAAATGGTTATGATAATGCTCATTAATTTCCTTTGTCAAAGCCTTTCCTTGAACCTACCATTATTTCAATACTTTCAAATTATTTTGTACTATGTCATCTAACAAAGTGAAAGAATTATCTACAACAAGATTATTCAATGGAAAGGATGTCAATTCGTCAAAAGATTACTCCTCAGTATTGCATTGCTTAGGTGGTGGATTAGATGAACCACATCCAACTATTTTTTCAAGATCCTATAATTGAAATCCCTAAATAATATTATGTGAAACAAATCTCTATGTGGCACCTATTTCAATAGACAATCCACCCACAAAAAAATTGGGGAACTCTAATGTTGTTATATGTATTATTCCCATACTACTTGTTGGCATTTTAAAATTCTTTCCCCTAATCTGTACATCACAGGGTGGTGGTGGTGGTGGTGTCATATTAATTATTAATGAACATTGCCTTGTAATAGGAAATACCATCATTAATAAATAAACATATTTCATCAAAATTTAAACTAAGTTAAACTATAGGTCATAGACGTTAGAATTAGGATCCATACTTTGAGTTGTTAATATGTTTTGCAGCAGTAGACATTTTTTAAGAGAAGTGAAGCTTAAATTTTTGTCAAACAATCATAAATTCAATTTAACATGTTGAAGTTCATGTAATTTAAAAATACCATAATTGTAAACATGAAGTTAAATACCTTGCACTAAAGGTGAATGTTGAACAGTTTGATGGCAAATGTTGCCAATGTCAAATGCCTCTATGAAATTAAAAGAAACATTAATAATTCTATTTTTTTTTTGTTACATTAAATTTCAATAAATTTTTAAAACCTGGATTTAGAGATGTGCCTAAGGGCCCTAAACGACATGTAGCAGTAAGTGAGATAGATCTCCACATATTCTTATTCATTGTCAATGGTGTTGCCACACTAGAATCTATGTCATCACCCATTTTTGAATGAGAATCCATGGAGCCCTTGATGGCATGGTATTTTTTTAGTGTGACTTCTCTTCTTAATTTAGAAATATATTCTCTTCTATATTACAAAGAAAAAAATTAATTTTATTTGTAACAAACAAATAACAAGAGAATTTTATGACTTAGAATTAAACTTTAAACTTACCTCTAGTAAAGCAAGGGCCATAGAATCAAATTTCATTTTTTCATGCAAGATATTTAGAACAATTGTTCCCTTAAGATCATCATACACCTCATAGTATAAACCCAAAATATAATTAAAAAATAAAATTGTGTAAGTGTCACTTTGAAAAGCACAATCCAAATCATTTCTTCTCTTATTCAAAATGAGTGTACACCAATCAATTTTTTCCACCAAGTGAACAAACAATGTATGCTATAGTCTAAAACGGATGTTTGTGAGTCTTTATTATAAAATAATCCTCACTTTGAAAAATTCAACGAGGACATCTAGATATGGGTTTGTTATATTTTGAACTGAAATTCCTTTTTAGAAGTAAAAAATTAATTAAAATATTTAACTAAGACATTTAATTTTGAATTCCATACATAAAACATTTAATATTAATTAAATAAAAAAAATAACCATTGAGGTGGATGTATCAATAGCCAAGTGATTTTCTAGATATATTTTTTCTTTCTCAGACAAAATAACTTTTGTGGATACAGGTATGGATTTTCTATGTGGAAGCACTAACAAGAACTCAACATATGAAGGTGAGGTGTCAAAAGAAAGACTCTAAGAGTTGAAGGTAAAATAAAACTTTCTAGAAGTAGGTTTGTAACTAGACATGCGAATGTTCAACAAATTCAAGTATGTCTCATATTGGGGCATGTAAATAAGGCCTCTTAAACAACATCTATTGATCAAGTCATTGTAAGATTTATCATCTTATAGAAGCCTCATTAGTTTTGTGCAAATAAGATTTATGTAAAAAAAATTGTGAATGGGGACATAAGCTATGGGGTTGGAAGCCATTTACGATATTTAGAGTAGATGATGAGATTTAGTGTAGATGATAAGATCAAGATTTAAACTAAGTGAATGAGAGAAATGAGAAAATATAAGAGGTGTGTGTGTGTGTGTGTGTGTTTGTGTGTGTGTGTGTGTGTGTGTGTGTGTGTGTGTGTGTGTGTGTGTGTGTGTGTGTGTGTGTGTGTGTGTGTGTGTGTGTGTGTGTGTGTGTGTGTGTGTGTGTGTGTGTGTGTGTGTGTGTGTGTGTGTGTGTGTGTGTGTGTGTGTGTGTGTGTGTGTGTGTGTGTGTGTGTTTGTATAAACATTTCCCACATATTCTAGGAATTATCTAAAAGAGTTATATGCTATCAAGATAGATTAGACAATGTCCACATGATCTCGATGGTGATTAGATAGCTTTGACATGATCCACAGGCTCTAGATGACATCCATAAGGCTTTGACACCATACACACACTCTAGATACCATCCACAAATTTTGGACAACATCCACATGCTCTAGATAATGTACATAGGCTCTAGATGATGTCCACATGCTATAAATGATGTCCATAGGCTCTAAATGGTGTCCAAAAACACTAGACATCACCCACAAAGACTAGATTTTATCTATAAGTTTTGGTTGATCTACAAATACCCTTAACATCATCCACAAATTTTGGATGCTATGTAGATGGTGATGCATAGGATTTTCCTTCCTGATGAAACTAATTTCCCTTAAATTCACCTCCATTTTGAAAATATCTTTTTGATATTATTTAAAAAATTACATAGGTATTTTTCTTAGGGACCCTAAAAAAGACCCTGACAAGATACATAAAGGGTCTCCTTATTTCATGATTCTTTAGTGGATCTCATTCATTACAAAGACCAAAGATATTATGTTATTCCTTAAAGATATGATATGATATATGTAGGGTCTCCTTGTTTCATGATTCAACTTCATACTCATTTCTATCACTTGAAATTTTATTTGGTGCCCATACATCATATCTAATGAGGACCATATTTTTGATACATATAGAATAAGAACAAGCCCTTCCTATAATATGAGTGCATTAACATAGGTCCTAAAGCTCTCCAAGTCATGCAATATTCTCTAGCCTCTCCCAAGTCTTCCCAACCCTTGTTCATGGTTTTCTATCTTCTATATAGTATTCTTGAGGTTTGCAGTGAGTTTCACCTTATGCATAAAACTTTATCAAGATTTTTAATTATCACACATAAATACAAATTCATAGGGTCCTTTTGGTCTTCCTTTCCATCTATGGTCATTTCAAACTCAACACAAAAAAACCCTAATCATTACTTAGCTAAAAAAGGAAAGTTGGACCAAACACTTAGCAATTCAAGCCACTGTTTGGGTTTTTAGCAATTTGGGTGAATACTAGAAAAATAAAGGGTATTTAACTTTTTTTTTTAATTAAGGTCTTCAATATTTGTCATATTTAAATCCTAATAACCTCAAGACTTTTGGATGGATCACATGTAGTTCAGTCTGCTGGTAAGGATGGGGAGCAAATAGCCAGTCAAGCCCAAGTCTCTCGGCCATTGATCATATTTCTATTTATTTATTCTCATTTTTGTTAACTCAAATATAAATATTATGTGATTTTATAATTCCCAATTTAAGTTTCAATGATATATGCAATTAAAATTTACACGTGTTGTCATGCTCTAGAAATGAGTTTAGACGTGTAAAACTCATCAACTCCCCTGTCATCTATGCACAATCTTCTTAGAAGAATGATGATTCTAATGAAAGTGAAGTGAGAAGAATAATAGGGTTAACCATATATTCACAACTTATTATTTCCCTTTCATTTCTCATCTCGTGTTGTATCAGAGTGTCACTAGGTCAAGTTACTTAAAACCCCCCATCTCTTTATTTGTGTTCTAAGCACTATTAAATACATAGTGGTTTCTAAGTTTTTTTTGTGTTTTTTATGTTAGATTATTTTTTATCTTTATTCTATGGATTTTGTTGATATAATGTGCAAGATTCATAGATTTTAAAATTTTTTATCCATGGCTTGTAGTTATTTTTTGTGTACTACAAGGTTGAATTGGATGTTTTTCATCTAATTAACAAAACTGACCAGTTTTAAATGGGTTGGATTGGATTTTTATCCTTCAAGTAATAATGTTTGTGATGTCTCTACACCTAAATATATTTAGTGTGAATAAAATATTTCTACTTATAGTACATAAAAATAATACATTGTTTTTTATTAAAGGATTGTTAAATAAAAGTGCCCATAGCTCTATAGTTTAGTGGTTCTAATAAAAAAAATCATAGAATCACAATATCTCTTTAATAAAAATGTTTGGCCTTTTTATGATTTCAAATTTTTATGATATTTAATTTTATATTTCACAGTATATATACATAGGTTCACATATAACAAATTGTAATCTTCCAACTATGTCCTCTACATTTCCAATCACACAATAAATCAATTCTTTTATTTTCAGTGAGAAGAATTGTCTAATGAAATAAATTTAATTTAGTATATGTATAAAATTCCTATAGTACAGGATATTTTAAAGATAAGTAACAAAAAAAAAATTACAATCTATATACTATTGTTATAAATAATTAGTATACATAATATACTTTAAAATTGGTTTTATTTTGAGTGTTGGTTTGGGTTACAAGACCTTAAGGTGAATATGTTTATCACCGATTCTTGTATGTCAAGACTGAATGACTATGACATTCTGAAAAAAAATGAAGGTATATGCCATTCTCTACTCTTTCTCTAAGCTACCTCCCCACTCTTTAACTTTTATATGTCCTTTGTGCTCATCATTATTTATTTAAAATCAATTTCCATCTACTCTTTCTCACTTCAAAATATTTATCCTACCAATAGTACCTTGTTTTCCTAAAGCATACAGCCCCATGTGCATCCATGCGGCATGCACTTTGTAGCTTTGACATAATGATTGGGCAATGAGACTATATCTTTCTATGAATAGTATAAGCTATTGCATAGACATACTATATTAAAATATATAGTTTATCACTAATTTTAGTATATTATATTTCTACTAATATGATATACACATTAATATAAAATAATATTCACTAAATCTCTTTATATATATATATATATATATATATATATATATATATATATATATATATATATATATATATATATATATATATATATATATATATATATATATA